>LR812522.1:5454155-5479155 GCA_903798195.1 Danio kyathit | reverse complement strand
TTAACACGGTGACTTTTATTGACATTTTAGTAGTTTGCAATAATATAATGTAGAAGAAATCATAACATAGAGAGGAATAAGTGTGTCTGGCAGTTTATTACAAGGCTTTTGTGGTGTAATTTACAACACCAACCCAGACAATATATCACTTTAAACTATTAACAATGCTCATAAAAGTCACTTTTTCAAACTTTTTAAGGTTAAAAGTTGTTGGAAGAAAGATCAAGATCCCATAATGCAATCAAAAGCAAAAATAAAGAGGAGAAAAATATGGACATTTATTGATATTTTTATAGTGCATATAAAAATAAATACTACAGTAAATGTTATGAACTGTATTATAGAGTTAAGTACTTAAATTAATGTGTTGTGGTGATTTTATAGTTACTATGGTAACAAGAACATAAACAAATATCTTAATTCTAACTAAAGGGTATATTATACCATACTACAATACACCACAGTTTACCATGGTAAAAACTAAGGTATACTAAAGTATTTTTTACAGTTTATCAGTTCCCTATACAGTTAACAATACAGTATGCTGGACATTCTTTAACAAAGTTCTTTAAACACTATAATATATACAGTTTAATTTACTATAGTATGACTCAAAAGCACCATGAATTACTATAGTGTTTAGTGCTTTTATTTCCCTCCATTGATTCCATCCTTAATTTTGAATGTAAACTCTTTAAATAGACCTATTAAATTATATATATATATATATTTACATACAGTTAAAGTCAGAATTATTAGCCCACCTTTAACTTTTTTTCCCTTTATTTAAATATTTCCCAAATGATGTTTAACAGAGTCAGGAAATTTTCACAGTATGTCTGATAATATTTTTTCTTCTGGAGAAAGTCTTATTTGTTTTATTTTGGCTAGAATAAAAGCAGTTTTAAATTTTTTAAGAACCATTTTAAAGTCAAAATTATTAGCCCCTTTAAGCTAATTTTTTTTCGATAGTCTACAGAACATTAAAAAGTTGTTGTTTTATAGTTGAAGTTGAGGATTTTGTTGTGCTGAGTTGCTGAGCTGATGAAGTTTGCACTCCATTTATAATTTGCTCATTAATTTTTAAGAATCTCGAGGACCACAATGGAAATAAGCCTGTGGCATTTTTGTGTATTTTATCCTCAACAGTTTTTAAATATGTATGAATTAGTCTAACTGGACTTGTTTGTATATTTTTGTTAAAATTATCAAATAAAATCAATCAAATCAATCAATCAATCAAAACAAACCATCATTATATTATAACTTGCCTAATTACACTATCCTGCCTTAACCACATTAACCTAGTTAAGCCTTTAAATGTCACTTTAAGCTGTATAGAAGTGTCTTGAAAAATATCTAGTCAAATATTATTTACTGTCATCATGGCAAAGATAAAATAAATCAGTTATTAGAGATGAGTTATTAAAACTATTATGATTAGAAATGTGTTGACAAAATCTGCTCTCCTTTAAACAGAAATTGGGGGAAAAAATAAAGGGGGGGGGGTAATAATTCTGAGCTCAACTGTATTTATATACTGTAATCTTATATAAAATGTTATATTTTATGGTTCAACTTGGCTATAGCTCCTTCAAATTAAATTATAACTATTTTTGCTTAAATTTTTTGGTTTACATTGCAATTTAAGCTGACGTTGTGGTTATTTTTTGACATAAAATGTCATATTGAAAGTATAAAGTTGTTCAACATTATGCATTCAGTCATACACAAATACAAAATATTTCCAGTGTAAAAAATAAGTGTCACATGTTTTGAAATGCATAACATATGAAAGACTGATACCAATACACAGTTTTAGTGGCTAGACACAATTTACGTTGATCAATTTGTGGGGAAAAAAACAGTAAAACGTGTAACTGCTTTCCTTTTTCTCCTCCACTGCAAAAACTAGCTACTGAAAGAGACCTTAACAAAGGACACATATTCATCTCAGTTTGGTGTTCAGCTTGACTTTTTCTAGTCATAACAAGGTTAGAGAAGGTATGACAGATACTGTGATTCACCAGAAAACTGATGATCAGAGTAAGACATAAAAAGTTCACCAAACCTTTTGCTGTTTCCTGGCCATTTAGCACACACTGCACTGCAGAACCTTCAATAGTTTCCTGGTGGAAATAATGAGGATGAAATGGCGCAAACTTTATTGTATCCAAACAACTAACCTGCAGCTCCTGTATCCGCAGGTCAAAGCACAGCTGGTCATGACATATGCAAAGTCTTAAAGGCACAGTACCATTAAAACTCCCTGTCTAGTTGCTTTTTTCCAATTAGATGAGGTAAAGAGAAAGTAGGAATGATACTGAGATTCACCAGAAGAAATAATGATTGAAACTCAGAATGTTTGGCAAAGGTTGTGTGATTCTTGTATTGATTCCTAAAGGAAGTCTTAAAGTCACAGTAGCATAAAAATGGCATGCAAAAATGTACACATATTTTTTTCCCTGTTACAGCATTCTGTCCACACTGAGAATATGCCTTTAGGAAACAAAAACATATATAGATCAATTTGAAAGCGCTATTTTCGCATTGCAGTGTGGACTGTATAACTGCAGGTTTTCGAAAATGAGGATGCCATTTATTGATGTGATGAAGTCATGTGAGAAATTCAGCTAACATGGTGGACGACATAGTAAAGCAGATGTTTTGAATGCTGTCTGTTTTTTAACAGCTTTATTAAAGATTAATGTGGTTTTATACATGCTATTGCCTCATTATAAAGGACAGGGAATGTTTAGTTAGCTTTGTGTGGTCGTTCTGTAAGCGACTCCAATTGAGGTAAAGTTGGTTTTATTTTCGAACGAATATATAATTCAATATTTTTCAGTCCAATATTTCTGTGTATTTACTTTGTCATGTCTACCAAACATGCAGTGGCGCAGTAGGTAGTGCTGTCGCCTCACAGCAAGAATGTCGCTGGGTCGCAGATTTGAACCTCGTTTGGGTCAGGTTCGAACCTTGGCTGGGTCAGTTGGTGTTTCTGTGTGGAGTTTGCATGTTCTCCCTGCGTGGGTTTCCTCCGGGTGCTCTGGTTTCCCCCAAAGTCATGTAGTACAGGTGAATTGGGTAAGCTAAATTGTCTGTAGTGTGTGAATGAGTGTGTGTGGATGTTTCCCAGAGATGGGTTGCAGCTGGAAGGGCATCCGCTGTGTAAAAATGTGCTGGATAAGTTGGTGGTTCATTCCACTGTGGCGACCCCAGATTAATAAAGCAGACAAGAAAATGAATGAATGAATGTCTCCCAAACAACATTCTTATACTCGCTTTTGCGACTTTATATTCTTCTGTTACTCTCTACAACTTTATTTGACTGTCAGTTTATTTAAAGAAATCTGAATTTCTTCTGACATTTTGCCGCAAAGTTTCAAAGAGACAGAAAGTAAATAAAGGCAGGCAAATATGACGCCAGTAAAAGCAGCTTACAGCTATGTGCATTCACAGTACATGAACGAAAAACTATTCAGTTGTTTTAGTGTGGATGACCATTTTTTCCCCGAAATCAATTGAAATCAAGGTCACACTTTATTTTGACGGTCCGTTTGCTGAATTTAAGTTACATTGCAACTAATTATCATTAGATTATAAGTAGGTTGTTAGGTTGGGGTTGGGGTTAGGGTTGACATGTAATTGCAAAGTTTCTTATAGTCAGTTAAATGTCTGTTGAAGGACTGTTAAATGTCAGTGTCAACAGATATTAAACAGACAGTCTACTAATACTCAAATGGACCATCAAAATAAAGTGTTACCGAAATCAATAATGTGAACATGGAGTGTTTTTAGACGAAGACATTTTAAAATGTATCTGGATTAGTGTAAATGTAGCCTCAGTTATAAAGGCAATTGGGGCTAAGTTTTAAACTAAGTTTTAGCTTAGTTTTAGCTTATTTATAAACTAATTTCGAGAGGAAGACGTGCTTATGATTGATCACGGCTGGTCCCGCATCAGCTCTGTGGGGGGTGTCACATTATGTTTTTAAAACCTTTTTAGCAGTGGACAATTAGGAGAACGATCATGTTACCTTAGTTCATTTTATCCCCTTTTGTAATTTGTAATTCGTCCTCCACAAAAAAGACAAAGGCTGCGTCCGAAACCGCATACTTCCATACTATACAGTACGCTTAAATCAGTATGCGAGCCGAGTAGTATGTCCGAATTCTTAGAATTCGAAAATCAGTATGCGAGAAGTACCCGGATGACTTACTACTTCCGGCGAGATTCTGAAGTGCGCATCCCATGGACGCTGCGCTATCCCATGATGCCCCGCGAGAGAATTTATGAATGGACGTGAAGCGACGCAACTGACGCAGGTAGTTCACATGACCATGACAAAATGGCAGATGTAGTACGTCCGAATTCCATTCATACTGCTCACATTCATACTGTATAGAACGTACTTTTCCAACGGCCGAGTAGTACGTTTAAATTCAAATGCAGTACCTACTGAATAGTAGGCGGTTTCGGACGCAGCCAAAGTTTCACTGATTCACCTTTAGCAGCTAATAGTAATGACCCAAGCATACTGAGGAAGCTCCAAACATTTGGGTCACAGCTCTAGCAATACTGGAAACACCAAGATAGTTACTTGAACTATGGTTTTATTTAGTTTTCTCGAAGCAAAAAGTCCCTGACCCAGCCACAGTGCATTATCAAAGTTCTTGCGAACGGATGCATGAGACCATCCAAATTAATAAGACACTTGCAGACGACTCATCCCCAATACCGTGAGGTGTACCCAATACAAATGGCCTGCTGATGTTTTGCTTTTGTATTTTATATTATTTGTGCATAAACATATCTAGATATAGTAACAAACAAACCGTCTTTTTTTGACATACCTACTGCAAAAGTATATGAGCAATAATATCATTACATGTGGAGGGGGCCTTACAATATTTTCTGGAGGAAAAGAGGGTCTCCGGCAAAAGGTTGGGAACACCTGCTATAAATAACCAGAGTTTTTCACTTCAGTCATCTTCGTCTTGAAGAATCCCCCCTTCCACCCCTACTTCTCCCCCATCTCCTGATAGGGTGACATGGCAGCCCAGTGGTTAGCATTGTTGCCTCACAGCAATAACGCCACTGGTTCAAACCCTTACTGGGCCAGTCGGCGTTTCTGTGTGGAGTTAGCATGTTCTCCCGTGCTCGCATGAGTTTTCCTCGGTTTCCTCCCATCATCCAAAGACATACAATATTACAATAAGTAAATTGACTAATCCTAATTGGCACCATAAGACAAACTCCTATATCTCTCAGCTATTCCTAACACGTTCACAAGCAGGGGAGTTCTCGAGACCTACCTGAGCTCAAACTCCCCTCTCGCCCTTCAAACAGGAGGGAGCCCCGGCCTCGAGGATCTCATATGCTAAGGGCTTTCTCCCGGGACAGCATGCCAAACACACTTTATTATCAAGCATAAGCTAAGTGTGAACTCTTGAATACGTTTTTACAGGAATATGAGATATTGCAAGTATAACGTAGAACATATAGGGTGATTTACTATAAGAACTAGTATGGATTTAAGCAGAAAGTATCCAAACATGCTGTCATGTGTAAACAGTAACTTAAAATTAGCAGTTCAAAGAACAACAAAACTTCAAACTAAATCATCATGTAAAAACAAAGAACAAAGTATTTACATTTGTCCTGACATTATAAGTTAATGATGTTTTTAGGAGAAGGCAGTGGTTCACTTTTTGTATCAGGTATAGCATGTGTGTGTTCAGACGGCGTAAAACCCCAAACGCTCTGATCGTAATTAACCAGATGAAGCTCCAGTAACGCTTGCGTCTCCGCGGAGTTCAGACAGACAAAATGATTGACAGCTCTGACATTTCTGACAGCGCGCTCATCCCAAGTGTGGTGTTTATACTAAACACTGTGGAGCCATTCATATGTTCGTCATCTTGTACAGAAGCTGAGGGAGAGAGAGATCACAAAGCTGTGAAAAAAATAGCAGAACAACAAGACTGAATGGCGTCGGTGCGTGTCAATAAGGGTATTTTGTAAAGGAAGGCTGTGAAAATTTGAAGTGTTAAACTTTTGGGGAAGTTCAAACTCAGGTTATGTGCAAATTAAATGGAACAATATACACTTACCGGCCACTTTATTAAGCTACAATTGGCACAGGCTCACTAAAATTGGACAATAGAAGATTGGAAAAACGTTGCCTGGTCTGATGAGTCTCGATTTCTGCTGCAACATTCGGATGGTAGGGTCAGAATTTGACGTCAACAACATGAAAGCATGAATCCATCCTGCCTTGTGTCAACGGTTCAGGCTGGTGGTGGTGTAATGGTGTGGGGGATATTTTCTTGACACACTTTGAGCTCATTAGTAGCATATGAGCATCGTTTCAACGCCACAGCCTACCTGAGTATAGTTGCTGACCATGTCCATCCCTTTACGACCACAGTGTACCCATCTTCTGATGGCTACTTCCAGCAGGATAACACGCCATGTCATACAGCACAAATCATCTCAGACTGGTTTCTTGAACATGACAATCAGTTCACTGTACTCAAATGCCCTCCATAGTCACCAGTTCTCAATCCAATAGAGCACCTTTGGGATGTGGTGGAGCGAGAGATTGGCATCATGGATGTGCAGCCGACAAATCTTCTGCAACTGCGTGATGCTATCATGACAATATGAAGCAAAATCTCTGAGGATTATTTCCAGTACCTTGTTGAATCTATGCCATGAAGAACTAAGGCAGTTCTGAAAGCAAAAGGGGGTCCAACCCCTTGGACACAATAAAGTATACCAATTGGAATTCAATTTGCAAATATAAGTACACTCGTTTTTTGTTCATACTTATTTAAAATGAACTGAATCAACACTATTCTTGAGGTTTTGGGGAGACAAGTAAACTGTTTTATGTTCAATCCACTTAAATTTGTAAAAACAGTTAACTTAATCAATTTGTGTTGGGACAACATAAAGGAATTATGTGGAACCCAGCATACTTTACAGTGTCAACTTTAAAAACAGTTTGCTACTTAACATTTTTAAGTTAAGTCAAATCAACTTATGAAGTCATCCCAACTTATATCAGTCAAATGAACTAAAAAAGTGAAGTAGTTAAACTTTGTAAAACTAATAAAAAGTAGTTATTTCAATATAAGTTAAAGTAACATATAGATAGTTTTTACAGTGTACTGTTTGTCATTGATGTTCCAATGTAAAAAAAACAAACAAAACAAAAACATCAATAAGTCATGACAGTGTTTTGTTATAACATTACTAAAATCAGATATCCATGTTTTTTTCAAAGTTATATAATCAACTTGATGTTTAGGTCAGTTTATTGTATTTTAAGTTAAAATGACCTAGAAAGTTATTGAACATATTATATTTAAGTTTTTATTTATATATATATTCAGTGGCGGCTGGTCAATAGAGGGCGCTGCCCCCCCCCACCCCCCACCCCCCTTCAAGTTTGACCCCTTTAATATGTTAATGTTTATTATCACAAATATTAACAAAATAAATTGATTTAATTATAACATTCTAACATTTATTGTAGTCATACTAACATTTATTGAAAAAAAATGTATGAACAAAATTTTTTCATATGTGTGCGGGGCGCCGGACTAATGGGTGTCTATGTAGGTACACAAACTTTTTCAATGCACGTGATATGACGATAAGCTCTAATTGGCCCGTTTTAAATTGTCTTTGGGGCGCAGCGCTCTGCCTCCCGAACGCTCCCATTTTTGTTGTTAGAATGAATCATATTTGTTTTTATATAATTGGCCTTATGTGATTGGACCATTCTCACCAGAGAGCTTAGAATGCAATATCTCGAGATGAAGGAAAATTCTGTTGTATCTTTGCAAAGATATCCGTTCACAAGGCGTTTGGATGAAGAAAAAAAAGAATCAAGAAGCTTGGGCCAGATCGACCTTCCTTGCATATTCACCGGTAGTCAAGTGATGGTGATATTCGGGGCTTTTCCAGCACTTGTTATGACAAACGGAGTTGGCTGGCAGGTTGTGATGTAAGTCATGCCTTTTACTATTTCCGTGTTTGCTGTTTCAAACAGCATGACGCAAGAGAGGCTGAATGCCTTGGCCATGCTGTCAATAGAGAAGAGACTGGTGACTGAGATGACTGACTTTAACGGTTATTGAGAAATTTTCAAGCCAGAAAAAAAGGAGAGCAAAATTTATTTTCAAGTAGTGCTACTGGCCAGTGATTAGGCAACATTTGTGTGTGTGTGTGTGTCTGTGTGTGTTTACTGATTATCTGGATTACTTCATTACTGATAATAAACCCAAATTGAACTAAAATGAACTGATTTGTGATGCATTTATTGTATGCTTTAGTCATATTTTAGTTTTTTGATGCATCACCTGAAAAATGGCTTTTACACTCTTACTTTACCAACAGTTAGATTTTTTTTTCTGGCGTTTGCGCCCTCCCCACATTTTTTAACACCAGCCGCCACTGTATATATTATATTATTATATAATATAATATTAGGTCACAATTTAGAATAATGGGGCTCGATTACTTAACGTTATTGTATTTACTAACATAAACTAATAACAAACTTGCTTTTAAACAATTTATTAACCATAATTCAACATTTATGCTTTATTAAAATCTAAATTTGTGCTTGTTAACATTAATTAATGCACTGTTAGCAAGAACTACCAAAAATGACTGAAACGATTTTCATTAACTTAATTTTAAGGTCAAAATTATTAGCCTCTTTAAGCTATATTTTTTTCGATAGTCTACAGAACAAACCATCATTATACAATAACTTGCCTAATTACCCTAACCTGCCTAGTTAACCTAATTAACCTAGTTAAGCCTTTAAATGTCACTTTAGGCTGTATAGAAGTTTCTTGAAAAATATCTAGTAAAATATTATTTACTGTCATCATGGCAAAGATAAAATAAATCAGTTATTAGAAATGAGTTTATTAAAACTATTATGTTTAGAAATGTGTTGAGAAAATCTTCTCTTCGTTAACAGAAATTGGGGGATAAAAATTAACAGGGGGACTAATAATTCAGGGGGGGCTAATACTTCAACTGTATATATATATATATATATATATATATATATATATATATATATATATATATATATATATATATATATATATATATATATATATATATATATATATTATAGATGGGCATAGATAATTTTTTTTTAATCTAGATTAATCTAGATTAAAAAGGCTCATTTGAATTCTGCAGAAGGTATTCAGAATATGTGTGTTACCCAAATAATAAGTCTTTGAGAACGGGTTTCTCAAGCCAGGTGGCGCATTAGACCAGGGTCTCATCTCCAAAATTTTTCCAAAATGCATCCCAAACTGCTTGAGAAACTGTTCTACTATGATAATTGGTGATGAAAATAAATGATGTTCAATAAGATGTACTTGTGTTTACTAACTGTTTATTCAGTTAAACATGAATGTTGAACTGTAGGCCTACATAAGCTCCAAACAGCGAATTCTGATGAGCTTAATCTGACTAAAGTCATCACTGAACTAAACAGAAATGGAATTAAGATGTGGAGTATGCAGATATTAGTGGCATTATTGAAGTAAACACCACGGTCTTTAGGACCTTTCGCCATATTTTCCGACAAGGTCCACACGCGGCTGTAAGAAAGGACTGCACACACACATACACAAACACACACACACATCGTGAAATGCAGAAGTTTTTTTTCTTACCATTTGGCATGCGTCATTAAATTCCATAACTCTCTCACCTGTCCTTACTCCGTATTTGCGTCTAATACCCCAGTTTGTCACGAAGGAATAAATGAAAAGTGAAACTGCCAAACTGCAGTTAGAGTCTCTGCTGATTTGATTCAAAAAAGCAGACGGCTCACCAGTCAGGTATACATCCGCGGTAATATATTAAGGTGAAAGCCATCATAGCTTGCGTAAAATAGACCCAGCTCCCAACCCAACTTTGAGAATAGATTAACGGCAATATTTTTTTTTATCGCGCGATAAGAGTCTCGCGTTAACGCAGCACGTTAACGCCGCTAACGGCCTAGCACTAATATATATATATAACTTTAAATTGAATTTACTCCAGAATATTTCAGAAAGTGTAAAAACGAGAGTAATCGCAGTGTTTTGAACAGGTTTTTGGAGCTTGTCTCTCTCATAAGTGCTTCTTTCAAGCGGATTCCCTGGGGAGATTGCATCTCATAAAACAACTGACAAAATATATAGTGCGTTCATATTCGCCAGCAATTGCGTTGCTATCAGGCAGCTGGAAGTCTGGAGATTAAACTTATTTTGTGCCTCATCCTCCTTCGGGGACGGCCGTTCTAGGTCCCGCAAACAATAAAACGACGCTTCCACTGGAAATTATTCTGTTTTTCACTGCTGCTAAATCTTATTAGGCAAAACTAACACACACAAAAATAGCTTTCCACGGGTCGGGAGAGACGCAAAGTTGAGGAAGACACACAGAAAAAGATAAAGTTGTCTGAATTCACAGTTCTGTGCTCGGGAAAACAGTGAGACTGGAATAGTTTTGAATCAGGGATATATTTAGAGGAGGATTGTGCTTTGTGTGCATGAGTTTGGGTTTTAAAAGCATGATGCTCATTAGTGGATGCTTTTTTTGTTGCATCTCTTGCGTTGTGGCAGTCGACCTCTGGTTCAGACAAGTGTTAACCAAACTAATGAGGAACATTCATTCACTCATTCATTCATTCATTCATTCATTCATTCATTTTCCTTCATCTTAGTCTCTTTATTCATCAGCGGTCACCACAGCAGAATGAACCACCAATATATACAGCATATGTTTTACGAAGCTGAAAAAACAGAGCAGGTCAAGGTCTAAACACACACCAGCTGCTAAAGATGAGCAGAAAGTGTCATTTTTTTCAAGGGAGTCTAAATCTGCTTCAGTCCCTCCTGACGGACGTATCAGAGTGAGAGCGAGACACACAGAAGAGGAGCGAGAGATTGGATGCTCTCTGAATCTGGTTTGTACTGGGGCAAAGTAATTGAATTAGCCTGGTGGAGATAGCAGGGATTAGGCCTTCAGAAGCACAGGCGCAGGTCGAACCGACAGCCCGCAGCACCATTTCTCTGTCATTGCACAGAAAACAGGAGGAGGTCGAGCTATCGGCATCTGCTGTCAGTCAGAGCTCAAACCAGAACACACACACACATTGCTGGATACACACAGAGAGATCACAGCTAACATGGATAAAACACCACAGTAGCTCTGTCAGAGTTGTTAAGGGGTCGTGTTAGGATGTTTTACAAGATGTAATATAACTCTCAGGTGTCGTCAGACTGTGTTTGTGTCATGTTTTTTTACAGTCTACTGTCAGTCACTGATTTCCCACTGTATAAAAACAAATAGACAACTTTAAATTATTAAAATCAGTTAACCATGTTTAACCTCATTTATACTATATAATAATATTGATCGCTTATTTATACAATATAGTCAACATAAAGTCTGTGTACTTAAAGTTTAATATAATTTAAGTTGAAATGACTTAGACAGTTACAAGTATTGAACTTAAATATTTAAGTTCATATATATATATATATATATATATATATATATATATATATATATATATATATATATTATTTTTTCATTCATTCATTCATTCATTTTCTTGTCGGCTTTGTCCCTTGCGGGGTCGCCACAGCGGAATGAACCGCCAACTTATCCAGCACGATTTTTTACGCAGCGGATGCCCTTCCAGCCGCAACCCATCTCTGGGAACTTTCACACACACACATTCACACTCATACACTATGGACAATTTAGCCTACCCAATTCACCTGTACTGCATGTCTTTGGACTGTGGGGGAAACCGGAGCACCCGGAGGAAACCCACGCAAACGCAGGGAGAACATGCAAACTCCACACAGAAACGCCAACTGACCCAGCCCAGCGACGTTCTTGCTGTGAGGCAACAGCACTGCCTACTGTGCCACTGCGTTGCCCTTATTATTTTTTCAGTGCGGCTTAATTATTAGGTCACAATTTACAATCATATTCCATTAATTAGTGTTAGTTAACTAATGGAAGTTTGAGTTCAAATACATCATTGTTAATTTATTCTTCCATGCTCTAAAGCAGTGTTTCCCAGCCCTGTTCCTGAAGGCACACCAACAGTATACATTTTCAACCACTTCCAATTCCAACACACTTGAATCAACTTATCAGAACATAAGACTCCAAAACCTGAAATGAATAGTTCAGATAAGGGAGGCATCCAAAATATGTACTGTTGGTGTGCCTCCAGGAACCGGGTTGGGAAACACTGCTCTTAATATCACTTTTAATTGGCTGGAATAAAAAAAATGGGGTGTTTTTAGTGTGTCTCTTTAAATGCAAATGAGCTTCTTCTCTTTTAGAAAAAGGGCGGGCCTATATAGCTTGTGCCTTGGTAAAGTCTAGATGGCATACAGCTGCTGGTACTCACCAATATAGGATATTAAGTAAACACTGTACAGCAATAATTCATATTTTACATTACTGCGAGGGTTGGAGTAGGGGTAGATGTTAATAAAATGCTATTTAATTGCTCATTTAATAAATAAAATGAATAATGCTTAGTATAATTACTGTTTTTACAGTACCTTGAGGGTTAGAGTAGGGGTAGACGTTAATAAAAATACAATTTAATGGGTCATTTAATAAATAACATGAATAATGTTCAGCATAATTACTGTTTTTATATTACTGTGAGGGTTGGGTTTAGGGTGCGGTAGGGAAAGACATTAATTAAATACAATTTAATGAGTCATTTAAAAAAATATATATAATACTTGGTTTAATTACTGTTTTACATTGCTATGAGGGTTGGGGTAGACTTTAATAAAATACTATAGTCCACACTGTAACACAAAAACATTTCCTAAAAATGCCATCTCAATGTTGACAGAAGGCCGAAACAAAGAGAAAAATATGCATTTTGTTAAACGAAAATGTATTGGTGTGGACATGGCCTATGTCTGATTCAAGAGTTCACACTTAGCTGATGATTGATTATAAAGCTTGTTTGGCATGCTGTCCTGGGACAGAGCCCTGAGCTCAGAAGATCCTCGAGCCCGGGGTTCCCTCCCATTAGCAGGGCGAGAGAGGAGTTTGAGCTCAGGTAGATCTCGATGAAACTCCCCTGACTTATTTCTGGCTGATGACAGATAAAGGGATGGCTAAAGAGAGATATATGGCTTACTAAGAGCTCGATTATGATGCCAACTTGGTATGTTCAGTTTACATTGGTTTTGTGTTATTGGACTGTGGGGGGAACCCGGGGGAAATCCACGCAAGCACGGGGAGAACAAACACTCCGCACAGAAATGACGATTGGTTCAGTAGGGACTTTAACCTGCAACCTTCTTGCTGTGAGATGACAGCGCCAATCACAGGGCTATGTCACCCAATCTAGAAAGGAGGGGGGAGTAGGGTTGGGAGGGGGAATTCTTCAAGATGAAGATACTGTGGTAAGAAACTCTGGTTTTATACAGTGAGTTAAAAATCGTGAATCATGTGTTAGCTAATGAGGGACCAGTCGTGGTCAATCATAAGCATGTGATCTTCTCAAAATTAGTTTAGAAATAAACTTCACTTATTAACATGCCACATGTCTTCAAAATGCCTTCAATTGTAAGACAAAAAGTTCATAAATTCATAAAGATTTGGAAGAACTTAAGCTAAACAACTTACAGGACGTAAAACTAGCAATTTCTAGGCAGATGAATTCCCTGATATTTTTAGGTTGCCAAGACCTCTGCAATTCTGTGCTCAAGAAATTTAATTGTAAACATTGATCTGGTCATTTCTGTGTGGAGTTTGCATGTTCTCCCGGTGTTGGCGTGGGTTTCCTCCAGGTGCTCCGGTTTCCCCCACAGTCCAAACACATGCGCTATACAGTAGGTGAACTGAATTAACTAAATTGGCTCTAGTGTATGAGAGAGTGTATGTGTGAATGTGAGAGTGTATGGGTGTTTCCCAGTAATGGGTGGCGGCTGGAAGGACATCCACTGCGCAAACATATACCAGAATAGTTGGCGGTTCATTCCGCTGTGGCGACCTCTGAAATATAGACGGAACAAATGAATGATCTGGTGATAAAGACCATAATCATCCTAAAAACAATGTGTCGAAGAATTGAACATGAATGACAGCAATGAGAAAACCCACTGTCAAATACACATCCAACAACGCTACACATTTGCAAAACATTCCTTTATTATAAATAAATCTTCTTCATATTTTGTTTGTTTTTTTTGGTATAAAAACTAGCATGCTTCAACCATGGCATTTTACAGCTTCACAAACCCGCAGTTACGGTTCAGTCAGCCAATACAAGACACGTCATCTCAGAATGCAGCTTTCTGACAAAAGTGGGACAAGAATGAAAAAATCTGCACGACCACAAAAATACAATAACAACAAACATAGCTCGACTCTGGTAGTTTCATATATTTTCTCTCGCTCTTTTTTTTTTCACTTTGTTTGTTTGTTTTAACATCCACATTTCCAAAAGTTTACCGTGAATGCTCTCGTCTGCAGAATGTTTACACGATTATTTGTGCAGAGTTATTTTTACGTATTATTTTTTTCGTATGACTGCAAGCCTGCACCTTGAGTTTTGTGAGTGTGTGCGTTTTTTTACGTGTGTTCATGGCAGGGTCGGTAGCTCTTGTTCAGCAGTCTCTCTGGAAGATCCACCAATGTCCGTTCGTCTCCCAGGAGGCTGCAGGTTTTTTAGATTGATGCAGAACGGTATAAAAAAATCTCATGCTCAGATGCCCATTCCAGGTCCGTTATCCTGCCAGCGCGTCACATGACACATATCCTGCTTGTGACAGGCCCCGCCCTCGACTCTGCCCCCAGAGACTGCCCCTCCTCATATGGCATGATTGCTGTAGCTCACATACGTCGTCTTGGTGGAAAATGATGCTGGAGGAGGAAACAACAGAGAATCACATTCACTCTCACTCCACTGCATAACCTGCGGATGAGAAACATTTCAGTTCAGCATCTTGGGAAAAAATGTAACTTTGCTTGTCTTGTGTTACATTTAAAACATCCAAAACGACAAACTCTTATAATCATACCTGCCAACATTTGTCTCTGATATTTCAGGAGAATGGGGTGCTGTGGTCTTAGTAACTGTACTATGGAGCAGGTTTCGGGCGGCCACTGCAATCAGGTACTGTACCAAAGTTGGCAACCCGAGGGTGTTACAGACTGTACCAAAAAGCTGAGAACAGGGGGCTGGGTGGAATTACAGGAATTTTCCGGGAGAAATAACAAAACGGGAGGGTGGAGGGGGATGGGTGTGAAATACGGATAACTCCCCGGGAGAAATGGGAGTTTTGGTAGGTATGCTTATAATACAATTACAACATACCTGCCAACATTTGACTTTGAAATTCTTGGAGACTAGGGGTGGAGGGAGTTGAGGGTTATTTAATAAATGTAATCCCCTCTATTTACACAAAGATTGGAAATATTCCAATATAGCCCAATCTAACGAAAAACACTTTCACCTCATCACCTCACACAACTGACGAAATATTGCAATCTCTATTCATTTTTACCTCAATCTGGCAACATACATTACAAACAAGTTGCGCTTTTGTAACATATGTTGCCAGATTGAGGTAAAAAATGAATAGCGATTCGAATATTTCGTCAATTGTGTGAGGTGATGAGCTTCATATAAAATCTGACAACTTGACAAACATGGACAAAAAGTGATTTTTCGTAACTAGATTGGGCCATACAAATTCTGGGATTTTTCATGTTTAAATACCGGAGACTTCAGGGAAACATGGGAGTGTTGGCAAGTATGATTTACAATCTGTAAAAAAGTGCATTTTAGGTATTTTTACACCTGAATAATCTGTGTTTTATTTCATATAGTCATAATTTAATATTTTTTAAGCTAAATCATACATGTTTAAACATAAAACTGATAAGGGGCTTTAACAGTCCTGCCATAGAAGAATCTTTTTAGCTACCCAAATAATTTTTTTGTGAAAACGTTCTTATGAGAAACTTTTTTTTTTCATAGTGTAAATAATATTTGGAATACTTTAAAGAAGAGCTCTTGTGGAATGTAAATGTTCTAAGCATGTTAAATGTTTTTTTTAAATATTTTTTATAATAACATTTTATATATAATACTTACTTACTCCCAGAGCTGTTTATATCAAAGTTGATAATTAGCCGCACCATATTGTTGTTTCGTAACATCGTAACATTTTTTATAAGGTGGGTCGTTAGCCCAAAGCTTAACCCCCAGTCTGGAGAACCAGGACATACACCCATACACTACGCACAATTTTGCTTACCCAGTTCACCTACAGCATAGTCTTTGGACTGTGGTGGAAATTATATAAAATGGTTATAAGTAATTATATTTTTAAATGTGTTACGAGGTTTCCAATTTTGAATAGAAAAGTTAAATAAATAATAGGTTATGTTAAAACTTGTCTAGTTGTATTATTTTTTAAATACATATTTACATTTTTCATACTATCAATTAAAGTTGTTAGGGTTAGAAATAATCTTTTTTTTTTTTTTTAATTAATCAATTCTTTGCTATCATAGTCAGTGTTATTGAGTGGCAAAAAAGACCAAAAATGTAATATATATGTAAATATATATATATATATATATATATATATATATATATATATATATATATATATATATATATATATATATATATATATATATATATATATATATATATATATATATATATATATATTTAAAATTATTAATAAATAAATATATCAATCAAAATTAAAAATAAATAAATAAACAAATAACTTTAAATTATAAATAAACAAATAAATCAAAATTAAAAATATATAAATAACTAAATTGAAAAAATAAAAATAAAAATTATTAAATAATTCAAAATGATAAATAAATAAATCAAAATAATAAATAAATAAATCAAAATGATAAATAAATAAATAAACAATAAATAATTCAAAATTATACATAAATAGTTCAAAATTATATATAAATAAATAAATAAATGAATAAATAAATAATTCTAAATTATATATAAATAAATGAATAAATAAATACAAACAGTTAAAATTTGTTGTGCTGACATCATTAAAATAAAAAATAAAAAAATATTTTCTTGGTGTGAAGAACATTTTTTAAAAAGTCGTAAGACTCCACGTACTGTATGTTTAGGCTTCGAACAGAATCTTCAATGCCAATAAAGAGATTCATTTTTAAAAAGTGAAAGAAAAACACTTTCTCATCTCAGTGGTGTTGTTTTCCTGCTGGATAAATCAGTCTTGTAATCATCTGAGGAATCAGTCCGTCCTTATTTTCTGTTCACTAAAGTTTCTCCCTTAAACAAACAGCCTCAATAGATTCGGTAGATTTGTAGACACAACTTTTAATTAAGAAAAACAGAGAGCAGCAGGGGTGCAGGAGTTAAAACTCGATTTATTTTCTCGATGGGGAAACTGATTTTTTTTTTTACAATTACTGATAAGCCTTTAAAG
The DNA here is from genome assembly GCA_903798195.1 of Danio kyathit. Classification (NCBI taxonomy): domain Eukaryota; kingdom Metazoa; phylum Chordata; class Actinopteri; order Cypriniformes; family Danionidae; genus Danio; species Danio kyathit. The sequence goes on along the minus strand of LR812522.1, from coordinate 5,461,614 downwards.
GCAGAGCTGATGTGAGCGCTGAGGTTTTTAGTGGCTTGTGTATGATTTAGCTAAACCCGCATAGCTCTGCATTAATTCAACTCATTTATAACAGCAGCTTTTGCGCAGAAATCTACATTATCTGTGATGCTGTACAAAAAATTGCAATGTGTCATGGGACTGAAGGTATTCATGTTGTGATTCTAGTTGGTTGGTCTGGTTTCGTGGCTTATAATGTGTTGAGACAGCCGTAATGGACATGAATCAATTGAATTCAATTCAATTCATGTTTATTTCTACAGTGCTTTTACAATGTAGATTTTGTTAAAGCAGCTTAACACAGAAGTTCTAGCAAATTGAAACTGTCAGTCCGGTTTTCAGAGTTGAAGTTCAGTTTAGTTCAGTTCAGTGTGGTTTAATTTTTACTGCTGAAAGTCCAAACACTGAAGAGCAAATCCATTGATGCAGCCTTGAATGAATGAATAAATGAGAAAACTGTCTAAATATGTTGCTGGGTAAAATGTGTCCAGGTACTAATTCACGCTATAAGACATAATTTAAGCCTGTTAAATGAATTATGCTTTGATTTTAAAGAAATCATTTGAGATAGCGAATCAATTTTGTTCACTTCATAGTTAATTTCAGATCTGTAGACAACTTCTAATTAAAGGGATAGTTCACCCAAACATTAAGATGTACTCATTATTTACTCACCGTCAAGTCGTTCTAAACCTTTATGTGCTTCGTTCTTTTGTTGAAAACACAAAATAATACACACTAAATAATGCTGAAAACCTGTAACCCTTGACTTCCATAGTGGGAAACACAGACAAGTCAATGGTTACAGGTTTTTCAGGTTTTTAAACAGAAAAAAGTAACTCATAAAGGTTAGAAACAAGTAAAAAGCTGAGCAAATAATGGCAGAATTAAAATGTGTGTGTGGAAAATACTGGATTCCACACAATTCCTTCATGTTGACCAGCACAAATCGATTAAGTTAACTTCATTGTTTTTACAAATTTAGGTGGATTGATTGTAAAACAGGGCGGCATGGTGGCTAAGTGGTTAGCACTGTCGCCTCACAGCAAGAAGGTTGCTGGTTTGAGTCCCGGCTGGGCCAATTCTGTGTGGAGCTTGCATGTTCTCCCTGTGTTCGTGTGGGTTTCCTCCAGGTGCTCCAGTTTCCCCCACAGTCCAAAGACATGTGCTACAGGTGAATTGGAGAAACTAAATTGGCCATAGTGTATGTTTGTGAATGAGAGTGTATGGGTGTGTCAGTATTGGGTTGCGGCTGGAAGGGCATCCGCTGCATAAAACATATGCTGGAATAGTTGGCGGTTCATTCTGCTGTGGCAACCTCTGAAATAGAGACTAAGCAGAACGAAAATTAATAAATGAATAAATATAAAACAATTAAGTTGTCTATAAAAAAGAGAGAATTGTCTTGTTTCAACTCATTTTAAATAAGTAGTTTGAACAAGCAGCAAAAGTCATTTTTCGAGTGTATCACTTTAAGGATGAAAACTTGTTTTGATTGTGACAACAAATACGCTGTAAAAAATTTACACAATTTATTTGTGTTGGGACAACATGAGGGAATTAAATTAACATCTTAGTTTTTCAAATTTAGGTGAATTGAACATAAAACAACCAAGTTGTTGCAAAAAGAAACCTCAAGAATTGTATTGTTTCATATAAAAAAAGTAGTTTGAACAAACACCAAAAATAATTTTATTGAGTGTATCAACTAAATAATTCAAGAATTCAATCGTAACGCTCAAACAAATAACAATTATATCCGTCAAATTGTGTAACTAAAACCTTTAAGGGTTAACGGTTTACAGTTTTTCTCAGTCGCTTTGGTGCATTTCTCACAACACTATTTACATTTGCACAACAGTTAATGCATTTCTCAAAACAATTAGTCATTTGTGCACATCATAGTAGCAGTTTCTCATTCTTTCCAGCAAATTGCAAATGCTTTTGGACATGCATCAATTGCTTTCATACAACTCTCTGCTGTTTGTAACATTATCATTTGCTTATATCATGTCAGTCAAAATTAACTAAACTTGTGTCTGCTGAATAGTCATTCCATATAAAACTAATAGTCCTCATTTCATTACTTGAGTCATTACATACAAAAATGTTGAACTAGTTGTCAAAATATGTCAAGCTAATTTTATTTAAAAACTTTAAATCTTTTTTTTCACTGAAAATGTCTTCTAAATTGAACAATTTGAGGAATGATTTACAGACCTGTGTATGTTGTAGGTTCAGTTCCAATATGTACTGCAATATTGTTTACAGTTGTGCACAGCTCTACCCAAAGGAAGTTTGTTTGTTGTAAAAAAAGGGTGTATTTATTATTTTGCACAATGCTGTGAATAAATTAGAATTGTAAAGAGCAAATGCAGTAAAAAAGTGAAACATACATATTCAGTGTCTTGTACTCAGATACCTCACTAAATGCAGTGATGTCTAACTTTACTGTAGTTTTCAAATGGCTGTGCAAATAGTATATAGTGCTGTCTTGAACATTTTCAGGAAGTGCCACCAAAATCTGACTTTATTGCATTGGAAAAAACATACACAGTAAAGTGTCATGATGAAAACATGACTAAGCCATTTGACTATCTTGTTCATAAACAATGGTGGCAGGACTTTTCATTTTGATGACACTGACACTTTCATTGACATGAATACTTGCTTTTGAGGAGTGAGCTCTCCATTTTGAGCAAATGACGCACTTTTGCAGGTTATCCACTAGGTTTTGCAGTTTGCACTAATTGTTTTGAGAAATGCATTAACTGTTGTGCAAATGTAAATAGTGTTGTGAGAAATGCACCAAAGCGACTGAGAAAAACTGTAATTATTGCTTTTACATGTTTTCAACCCAAACTCAAAAAAAGTATTTTTGTTGCTTGTTTATGCCACTTATTTAAAACAAGCTGAAACAACACAATTCTTGGGATTTTTTTGGGACAGCTTAATTGTTTTCTGTTCAATCCACTTAAATGTGTTAACTTCAATTGATTAGCCTTGGTGCAACATGAATGAACTGTGTTGAACCCTGCATTTTTCACTGTGCACTCCTTCCTCCAAATCCTTTCCTTTTTAGTCTCTCCACTAAGTAAAAGTCTAGCCAAAACACCAAGCCTCAAATAAAATGAAAACTTGTCTAATTGAGTCTGTGAAAGTTTTTGGGTGGTCTTGACGCTGCGCTTTAATGTTTCAGCATCACCCGCAGCTCTGAACAAAGTAATTGGCTTGATGACTTAAAATGGGCTTCTATCCCCTCAAAGCCTCGCATCACTTCTGAGTGATTAAATTTTCAACACTCTCATAATCCGGCACTTTTGGAGAACAAAAAAATAAATAAAAAATTCAATCAGAAAGAGCCAAAAAATGTATCAAGCGGGCAAATAAGGCAGCTAGTCGGATATGCTAATCACAGCCAGAACATTGATGTCACACTTCAGTTTGCTTGTCAACCTCCGGCAAAACATCTCAGCTGGAAACTTTCGGGCTTTTAACAAGACTTGTGTTTGGTTTCCGCGTCCTGTATAAACAGCTGTTCTCGGTATACAGCTGGAACGTTTACCAAACATCTGGATTGAAATGTGACGCTAACCGCGGATAGCGCAGCAGCGATTATCAAAGCATATTTCCTATTAATTTTCCACCCAAAAAAAACTTCAATAAGCCTTGAACTAACCCAGCCAGCTCTGAGATGAATCACAGCTTTCGATTTAAAGCAAAAAAACGATTTGAAAATGAGAGAAATTACAAATTGAGTTCTTTTGTGAGCTAACAAATGAACTACTCATCCTATAAAGCAATGGAAATTGGACTGGGAAAAATGTCATGCTTTTAGTGTCTTTTCAATGCAACTTTTTCTCCAATGACGTCCAATATTAGGTGTTCTCCTGGCCCTAAATAACCAAGGTTAAGTCTGTCTTTGACCATTATGATGAAAATGATATCCAGTGACATCATCTTTATTGATATGACTGTCTATGCATAGCAGCATGTCACGATTTTGCCAAGCACGATGCGCTCCTGGATTAACATCTATGTTGATCCTGGAACATCATTTTTGTAATCCATACCTATTCCCTACTCCTAAACCCAACCTACTGTAACTGTAAACTATTCCCAAAATCAGAGGGGATTAATAGTTAGATAACACTCATGTAGAAGTGCATAAACCTAACCACAAGCCTAAACATAAACAGTAAACATATTCCTTTATTCTGATTGGGATGTTGTTCCAGGATCAACATAGATGTTAATCCAAGAACATGTCCTACTTGGTGAAATCAGGTTAGGGATATGTAGCTTTCCATATTCTGATATTTATTGTCTTGTAAACTATCAAAACTTACTTAAACCCATGTTTTAAGCATGTCAAAGACATTTTGAGTTGGACTCTTGAAGTGGTCGGACAAGCTTAAAACACTTTACACTTATTTTATGCCTTTAAAATGTAACTGGATTAAAAAACACTTCTTATTTAATGTCTTAAACAAGAATCACATTGGTATTTTGAGTAGGGCTGAACAATATATTGTATTTTATAAAATAAGAGATAATGTACATCTAGCCGGTTGTTCTTGCAGAATAAAGCCTGAACGTTTACTATTCTGAGACGGAAGAGGTCTATATTGTATAAACAACCAGCTGGATGTACATTATCCCACTTATTACACAGCCACTCTACTTGCTACACAACTAAACAGTTAGACAATGATCTGAGATATAATAATTGATTAAACTTTTTAATTAACTAAAAAAAAGGTGGGGGTGGCACGGTGGCTCAGTGGTTAGCACTGTCACCTCACAGAAAGAAGGTCGTTGGTTCGAGTCCCAGCAGGGTCAGTTGGCATTTCTGTGTGGAGTTTGCATGTTCTCCCCATGTTTGCTCCGAGTGCTCTGATGTCCCCCACAGTCCAAAGACATGCGCTAATTGGGTGAGCTAAACTGGCTGAATGAGTGTGTACGAGTGTTTCCTAGTACTGGGTTGCAGCTGGAAAGGCATCCTCTGCGAAAAACATATGCTGAAATAGTTTGTCGGTTTATTCCGCTGTGGCAACCTCTGAAATAGAGACTAAGCCGAAGGACAATGAATGAATGAACGAATGAATGAAAAGTATGCAAATATCTAATATGGCTGAATGCAACATACACTAACCTACTCATTATTTAGTCACAAGATGGCACCAAACAGTCAAAAACAGTGACATATGAAAACATATAAATATGTATATGAATACATTATCTAACAGTTAAGATGAATTTTAGTACCCCGATGAGCCTGTGTTACTAGTTTCAGCAGTTGTTATCTGGAAATTACATATTTTAAAATGTCATTGACCAATCAAAATCAAGAATTCCAGAGAACCGTGTAATATTATGATTTGTTGAATAATACAGAAGATGAAAAGCTAAATTAAACCACAATTTGTTAAAATTATTTGATTATTTAGTTCCTCACAAAGAAACAACGGTTTTACACATACAAAGTGACTAATTCATACGATTTCATACGACTAAATTCATACAATATTATTAGAACGTAAACATATGATTTTTAAAAGGAGGCATGTCCCTACACCAAACCATTATTGGAGAATGAGCAAATCATAATATTATTTACATTTACAGTAAGTCATTTAGCAGACACTTTTATCCAAAGTGACATACAAATGATATATGAAATTTACAAATACAAATTTATACAAATTAGCCACTAAATTAAGTAAATCAAGCTTGGATTTGTCTTGAGATTGTGTTGGTATACTTGGTATCACTTTATACTTGGTCCTTTTTGAACATTTTGTTGACTATAAGTTGCATGACAACTAATTCTCATTAATTCAATTAATCTTTATTTCTTTAGTGCTTTTTACAATCGAGATTGTGATTTTATTTTATAAGTGGTTTAAGCACAGATGTGTTAGTGCAATAGTGTGTGAATATACACAGACTTTAAGTAAAAATGTATTAATTTTATTGTTTATAATCACACTTGATTAAATCAGTCTGCAGAAACACTTTAATTGACATTCTCCTTTTGTACGTGTACGTCCTTTTGTACGTGGGGGAAAGCCCCACCCACTAGTGACCATCTTTCCCTCATATGCTGACACACAGGCATTTGTAGCCCCGCCCTCCTTTAAAAAGAGCGCAATCTCATTTGAATTTAAAGTGACAGTCACCAAAACGCCACAATTAGAATCAAAGCCTTAAAGCGGCAGCTTCAAAGAGTTATAAAACATTATCTGTGTGGTATTTTGAGCTGAAACTTCACACACACTCTAGGGACATCAGAGACTTATTTTGCATCTTGCAAAAAGCAGCATATTAGCTCCCCTTTAAACGGACCATCAAAATAAAGTGAATATGAATTCCTCAGTCCTAATGTAGTGTGCAATACTCACTGTTGGTCTCCATGCTCTCACACAGCTCAGTCTTGACCTCTCCGTTGGGTCGATCGCTGCCCTTCTGCACCAGTTTCCCAGACATGGTGGCGGCGGTGACGATGGCCTTGAAGCTGCGCTTGCGTTTGGGCACGTTCTGCTCCGGGTGGAAGATGATGACGTAGACTTTGGGCATGTAGAGCATCCCCAGAGACACAGACGCACTCAGGCTGAGGGAGATGGTGAGGGTCGTGGTCTGGATGTACATCTGAAAACAACACAGAAAGAGGAACGATAAGACAGAGAAGGACTAGAATGATACAGTTGAAGTCACAATTATCCTCCTGTGAAGTTCTTTTCAAATATTTCTCAAATGATGTTTAACATTTATCAGAGCGAGAAATGTTTTTCACAGTATTTCCAATAATATTTTTTTCTTCTGGAGAAAGTCTGATTTGTTTTATTTCAGCTAGAATAAGAGAAGTTCCTAATTTTTTTTACAAACATTTTAAGGTCAATATTATTAGCCCCCATTGAGCAATATTTTTTGGATTGTCCACAGAACAAACCATCATTATACAATGACTTGCCTAATTAACCTTACTTAACCTAGTTAGGCCTTTAAATGTCATTTTAAGTTATAAACCTTAAGTTCACTAATACTAGTATCTTGAAAAATATCTTGTTAAAATAATGTACTGTCATCAGTGCAAAGAGAAAATAAATCAGTTATTAGAAATTATTTATTATAACTATTGTGCTTAGAAATGTGTTGAAAAACATCCATTAAATATAAACACATCAGAATGCTGACAGAAGCTCTTGGAGATGTACATTAGTCATGGGATGATAATTTGGTTACCGTCCAAAAACCAAAATATCCAAATATTTCAAATGTTTCTTAAAAATAAAATATATCGAAAATTTAAAAGCTAAAAACATACAGAAAATACCATGATATCATGAAACCGGCATATTTTTATCCAGGGTTATCATACTGCAGAATCTTATACCAGCCCATGCCTAATGTACATCCAGAAAAGGAGAAGATGAGGTGA
>LR812522.1:5351655-5449155 GCA_903798195.1 Danio kyathit | reverse complement strand
TCAATTAAATATTGTTTTTATTAATCGTATTTACAACATTTTTATTAATTGAGACTAAACTTTTCTTATCCAAATATTGATTCATAACTCATCTGAAGGTATCGTGTTGTAAAAACACAGTATTTTTGGGTTATTTTAGGTAAAAAAAAAAATGCTCTAAATGAATGTGATCACTGGCTTATACTAAAAAAATATTCCTGCTTTAATTTTGTTAGTTGAATCAAATTAACTTTTCTAGTCATCTCAACTTACATCAATCAAACAAACAGACAACAAATATTAATAGATCAATTTTGTATAACTTAAAACATGTAGTTGAAATCGGATTAACATAAAAACACAGTGGGTATGTTAAGTATTCAGAGCATCCCCAAATCCACTTGTTGCATCTTTCCCCAAAAGACTCACGGCTATAGATCACAAGAAAGCTTCAACCAAATACTGACCAAAGAGTTTGAATACTTAGGACCATGTGATATTTCAGTTTTTCTGTTTAAATAAATCAACAATTCTATGTTTTTCTTTCAATATGGGGTGCTGTGTGTACATTAATGAGGAAAAAAGACACTTAAATGATTTTAGCAATCGGCTGCAGTATAACAAAGAGTGAAACATTTAAGGGGGTCTGAATACTTTCCGTACCCACTGTGTTTGTTGTCTTGACTTTCTGTCATTATATTTTTTTTTACAGTTTAGAATAAAGCAAAACATACCTTATACTCAAACACAACCATAAATGCAAAGAAACTCTATTTTTTCAAGCAGTCTCCTAATTCTAGTATCACAGCTGTAAATAAACTCTCATCAAAATCATTAAACAAAATAATCCCCCCAAACATCTGTGCAGACATAAATGTGCACATTATCCAGACACTATAATTTGAGTCCACACACACACACACACACACACACACACACACTCCACAATATATTTCAAGCAGTGAATGTGGATATTCCACCTTTCTAAGGTGGGAAATTGCATGTAATCACCAGAGACGAGCTCTACAGATATCGATCGGACACACATAGGAGATTTTCCACTAAAAGCTACATATAGCTGAGCGTTAATTTGTCTCTAGATCAAAGACATCACCTCAGACGAACATCCAGCCCATTAATACCCGTCAGAGGAAACACTGCTCATTAAATATAATCAGCAAACTTCTCTCCAACTCCAGCTCCAACGTCTGTTTTTCAGGAAAAGCTACAGAAAAGAGAATATCTGCTGTCGTCTCCCATCAGTGGGAATATAACGTATCGATCAGAGAAATGATGCTGTATTATGAGCAGAGGCTCAGACAGACAGAGACACATCAGCCATGGCTTAAACTGTTAGAACTTAATACTGCTGTAAAGCCATCAGCGGAGAGAGACCTGAAACACACACAAACACACACACACAGATTACACTGCACTGTGCAGGATTCACATATCTATCCATACACACATCCTTCTATTATCTGATCTGTCCATCCATACATCAATTTTTCTTCATTCAACTGTCCATCCACCTATACATCCATCATTCTTTCTTTCTTTTGTCTATCCATCCATCCATTCACCAGCCCCTCTCTCCATCCATCCATCCATCTTTCTTTCAACCGTCTATCCATCCATCCATTCACCAGCCCATCTATTCATCCATCCATCCATCCATCCATCCATCCATCCATCTTTCTTTCATCCGTCTATCCATCCATCCATCCATTCACCAGCCCATCTATCCATCCATCCATCCATCCATCCATCTTTCTTTCATCCGTCTATCCATCCATCCATCCATTCACCAGCCCCTCTCTCCATCCATCCATAAATCTTTCTTTCAACCGTCTATCCATCCATCCATTCACCAGCCCCTCTCTCCATCCATCCATCCATCTTTCTTTCAACCGTCTATCCATCCATCCATTCACCAGCCCATCTATCCATCCATCCATCCATCTTTCTTTCATCCGTCTATTCATCCATCCATCCATTCACCAGCCCATCTATCCATCCATCCATCCATCCATATTTCTTTCATCCGTCTATCCATCCATCCATCCATCCATCCACCCATCCATCTTTCTTTCGTCCATCTATCCATTCATCCACACATTCACCAATCCATCAATCCACTTCTCGATCCATCTGTCTGTCCATCCATCCATCTATTACTTCATCAATCCATCCATCTATCCATCTGTCTATCTGTTCATCTAGCTATCCTCCATTCATCAGTTCATCTGTCAGTCCATCTATCTATCATTCATCCATCCATCCATCCATCATTCTGTCTTTCCATCTATCTGACAATCCATCTGTCCTCACATTCATCCCTCACTCCATCCATCCCTCCATCCTTCTTTCATTCGTCCGTCGCCATAAATCCATCCACAAATCCACCAATCAATCAATCCATCCTCCCATCCATCCACCAATCCAATCTATCCTTCCAACTTTAGTTCATCTATTCATCTGTCTGTCCCTTCATCAATCTATCCTTCAATCATCCATCCCTCTGTGAGTCCATCTATCTTGCTGTCATCCATCAATTCATTCATACATACATCCATCATTCTTTCATTCATCCATCATTTGTCTGTCCGTCTATCTATATTTCTATCATCCATCCATCCATCCATCCATCCACCTTTCAATTATCCATCTATCTGCTAGTCTGTCCATCTATCCATTAATCCATCCTTCTTTCACTCATTCATCATTTGTTTGTCAGTATATCCATCTTTCTATCTTCTAACCATCCATCCATCCATCCATCTGTTTTTCTGTCTGTCCATTTATCCATCCTTCCTTCATTCATCCATCCATCGGTCTGCACACCCATCTTTATAGCTTGCATCCATCTGTCCATCCATCCTTTTTTCATTCATCTATCAATTTGTCTATCCATTTATCTGTACATCCATCTTCACATCATCCATCAATCTCCCCTTCAAGTCATCCATCCATCCATCCCTTCATCATCCATCCATCCATCCATTCATCCATCCAACCATCCATCCATCCGACCATCCATCCAACTATCCATCCATCCATCCATCCATCCATCCGACCATCCATCCGACCATCCATCCAACCAACCATCCATCCATCCATCCATCCATCCATCCATCCATCCATCCTTCCATGCTTCTTTCTTTCATCTGTCTACACATCCATCTATCCATCCATCCACCTATCCACCCATCCATCCATCCATCCATCCATCTTTCTTCCATCCATCCATCCATCCATCCATCCATCCATCCATTCATCCGATATCAAGGCTGACAAATATGTTTCTTGAGCAGCCAATCAATATTAAAATGATTTCTAAAAGATGTTTAAATGTCTCAAATAGTATTTAAAAAATTATAACATTGTCACATTTTTCTCAATAAATCAATACATTTCTCAACTAAAACTTCTTTAGTGTTTCTAATCTTTTTTGTAGATTTAAGAACCTCTCCCTTGTAGGGGTTTTAACAGTGAGAGTCAATTTCCTGCAAGTTCATTCATTTCTGCAGCTATTTTAGGCTTTTCCAGCTCTGAAAGTTATTTAATGCATCAAACACTTTCAATCAGCGGAAATTTGATTCCTGGTGAAATGACCCCCTTAAGCTGTTTAAGTTATAATAATAATGGAAAGTCCTCAGCAAACAGAGGTCAGCTTAAACCTCAAAGGCTTTTAAAACATTTTCCCAGCAGGTTTGTATCAAAATCAGCCATATATAAGCCAGAGGAATAATTACAAATAAAAAAATCAGATCAAGACATTGTGATTTCTGAAGCACTGCGGCGACATAAAGGAGCGATTACATGTGAATGTAAGAATGCTGTCACACTGAGCCCTTATTCACATTACCATTACCCAAAAGCGCCTCAGGAACTCTCCAGGTCTCCTACTGCTGCTCTTATATGGTCTAAATTACACTGTTCTTTAATGCATTTCAGAGCCAGAACCAAAAAAATTAAAATGGTATGACTCTGATGCATTCAGTTAACTTAGAGGTATCCTATTATAAATGCAATTATACACATGATTAGAGCTCTAAACTGTATACATTTGATGCCTAAGAAGAAATATGTGATACTACTAAAGGATAAACATACACATTGATATGAGAATGTAAGATGTGCTATAATGCTGAATGAATAGACAAACATATAGGCAATGCAGAAATCTAGACAGGTGGTGCTGGTGGAGGTGGAGGGTTCCAGTATGCATTGTCAATGTATCTATTGAATTTATTACTTGATTGTTTCTCCATTAATTACTTTTTTATTAAACACACCTCCAAAATTTGGACAAAATAAGGTCTCTTAGAAGGCAATGTCAATGTCAGAATAAAATATATGAATATAACATGAAAACAAGAATATAAAATAGGGGAACAAATAAATTATGAATTAAAATAATTATAATAATATAATAAGGGCATCACAGTGGCACAATGGGTAGCACAATCGCCTCACAGAAAGAAGGTCACTGGTTCGAGCCTCGGCTGGGTCAGTTGGCATTTCTGTGTGGAGTTTGCATGTCCTCCTCATGTTGGCGTGGGTTTCCTCTGGGTGCTCCGGTTTCCCCCACAAGTCCAAAGACATGCAGTATAGGTGAATTGGGTAAGCTAAATTGTCCGTAGTGTATGAGTGTGAATGAGTGTGTATGTGTGTTTCTGAGTGAAGGCTTGCGCCTGGAAGGGCAGCCGCTGCGTAAAACATGTGCTGGATGAGTTGGTGGTTCATTCCGCTGTAGCGACTCCTGATTAATAAAGGGACTAAGCCGAAAAAAAAAAATGAATGAAATAAATATGATTATAATATTATTAAAATGTATATTTTTATAAAAAATAAATGAATAAATAAGATGAAATGATTATAAAATGTTGAAACAAATAAATGCTAAAATACTATAATTATTATGAAATAATAGAAAATTAATACAATAATAGAATAAAAGCATGATTAATTACAAAACTGCATAAAGAATAAATAAAAAAATATGAAGTAATTATATGATAATAAAATTACTAAAATTTATATTTTTATTCAAAAACTTAAAATAAAGAAGGTAAAATCATATGAAATGGGGAACAAATAAGTGATTTTAAAAATATATATATAATTATAATAGTTATAAATTATAATGATACAATAGGAAAGTAATACAATAAGAAAATAAAATGAATTAGTAATGTCAAAAGCCTTAAGAAAAAGGAATTATTTGTTAATAATTCGATAATTGTAATAATACAATAAATATAATATAATAATACAATAATTTTATAATTATTTAATTCATTTATTAAAAAGTAAATATTATGTTATTAATAAAATGTATATTTTTATGTAGGATATTTTTATCTTCCATAAAAATACATAAACATATTTATTAAGAATATTTAATATATATTATTTCATAAAAAAATTAAGATATTACATTTTTAAGATATTTTTTATGTAAGACATAATCTAGTCAATCTATCTTTAATATATTATTATACACAAATAAAATATATATTATTAATGCAAACATATTTTGTGCATATATATATATATATATATATATATATATATATATATATATATATATATATATATATATAATATTAATAAATTATAAATAATAAATTATAAATTATAAATAATATAATACATAATAAATATTAAAATACATTTTTAAGATCATATTTGACCTAATATTTGTCAAATATGTCAAATATTTGTTAAATAGGGAGTGAAACAGTTTGGCTACATTTCTGAGAGCATTTTGTGTGTGTGTGTGTGTGTGTGTGTGTGTGTGTGTGTGTGTGTGTGTGTGTGTGTGTGTGTGTGTGTGTGTGTGTACACTTTCATTAAATATTATAATGACAAACCTGATGTTTTTTTCATGTACTGTAGTTTACATTTAAATGAGTTCAGCTCTGAAAACAAGGCAGTGAAAGCAGAACTGTGATATCAGATCATAAGTCTGAGTTTTCTTTAAGGTTGTATATGTGTGTGTGTTTGGATCAGAGCTCTTGTGTTATTGCTGAGGAGGTGCTGTTGCTTTATTGCTCATCTGTTTCATCTCCACCCACCAAAACACAACCAGAGATTGCAATCAAATCTGAATTACTGTAGCTGCGTGATCCAAGAGTGGATCTCACGAGCACGCGCACACGCACACATGCGTACAGCTGTCTTTATAGGGACTTCCTATATCTGATGTTTCTACTGTACAGACAGATATAATCAATTGCAATCAAATGTCCATTTGCACGAACAGACTACTATAGACCATTTTGAGGGATGTAAACAAAAACAATAGTCCCAACATATTTCCTGTTCTACATTTTTAATTTCTATAGCTTCTGAGAATCTAAAAAGGGCCACATATTGATAAATAGTGTTATGATATCTATTAAGTTATGATTGGATTGCCTCTTGTTACAGTTATGAAATAGTTTGATAACAAGCAGGAAATGTTCATGGGCCACTGACATGACCACATTGAAATGGTCTATATGATGATTTTTGGAACATTCACCAGTAAGCGTTGTTTACCGTAATGAGTTCTTGTAAGATGTAAACACATAAAATGGAGAATAAAACTTGCTACTACAAATAAATGGTAACTGAAACATTATTTTTTGTTTCCATTGGTTGTTACAACTAACAAAAATAAGGGAAAACGCTCTGGTTACTAAAGTAACCCTCGTTCCCCAAGGGGGGGAACGGAAATGCTATGTGGAAACTTCCACTATGGGGATTTCATTCAGAAAGCCAATCATCTGAAAGAGTATGTAAACGGGCCAATGAAATGCCAATGAGTTGGCAGCTTCAGCTTGCGCACCTGATGCTCGTTGCAATTAATCTTGCTATATGAGCTCATGTGCGAGCAAAGCCAAAGCATCATTTTTTTAGCGGAAGAGACTTTCACCTCAACAGCTAAGGGGCAATCATTATGGCGAAGGAACATAGCATTTCCGTTCCCCCCCTCGGGGAACGAGGGTTACTTTAGTAACCAGAGCGTTCCCCTTCGGAAGGGGAACTTCAATGCTATGTGGAAACTTCCACTATGGGGAAATGTTTGGAAAACGCCATAATGATTGAACCTTACCTTCGCCCCCGATGAGAGGTTTGCCAGGCAAAAGAGCGTGAGCGCACCTGCGTCACCAGAGGCGCGGTCTTCCAACGTGTTCCCTGGCCCTTACTTATCCCACTTCAACAGAAGATTTACGGATTTAGATATATTTTTCGGGAGCCGCAAATGCGTCTAGAATAATTTCTAGGAATGTAATACGACAGTACGTTGGGAAAGCGTGCAGTCCCGATAGGGAGGACGCTGCGGAGGCCACCTGCTACCCAAGTGGGGAGACTGGTGGCGAGAGAGCATATGGACTGGCCCTGAGAAGGGGGAGTACGCATATGAATATAAGATGGTTAGCGGTGAGGGAAGACACGGGTCCGCCTGTGAGGGGGGACTGCACCGTGGCAGTATAAGCATATGGGATCGCCTAGTGGGGATCGCACATAGCGGGCACCTATACCCAGAACGCGGGCTGACCAGCGGGCATACCAACAACGTAACGGGCCAGCGCCTGACTCCTCCGCTGAGTCAGATGCTGGGGGCCTCGGAGGAATATCTGCAGGGTTCGCCAGCGGGGAACTTTACTGACAGAGCGAAAAAAGCGCACGTATCTCCGTGTTAGAGAGAATGGCGCAGCAAGCGTTTTACAACACCTAACCGAATTTCTCATTCACCGCGTGAGGAATCGGCTCCCCTCAAGATTAATAAATCTCGCAATAGGTGTCGCCCAGCCCGCAGCTCCACAGTGTCTGTTAGAGAGGCGCCGCGTGCTAACGCCCCAAAAGGATGCGCGCTTCGGGGAGCGCGCTCTCACTCCTGGGGGACACGGCTCGCCCTGGCTCAGATGAGCGAGGGAGATGGCATCCACTGTTCAGTGGGTAAGTTCCAACCTCTGTTTGGATACGGCACTTCCCTTCTGCCGATCACAGTAACAGATAAAAGAGCTGAGTACGGTCCGTATAATACGCAAAGCGCGAAGGACGCAGCAAATAAAAGGGCTGGGTCTGCCTCCTCCGTGGGCAGCGCTTGCAGGTTCACTACGTGGCTGAACGCTGTAGGAACCTAGGGCACCTCGGTGGGCCGGGGTCTCAGGTAAACGTGAGAGTGGGCCGGCCCAAAACGCTGGCACATTTCGCTGACCGAAAATGCCTCCAGATACCCACCCATTTAGCCGATGCGAACGCGACCAGCAGAGCTGTCTACCTGGACAGAAATCTTAAGATACTGAGTCGAGTGATCGAGCAGACCTCTCCTAAGAGAGATCTCCAAGTGGGTATGAGAGGGAAACAGGAAAATTAATATTCATGTCTCGCGCCTCTGGGAACTGGATGATGAGACGATACTTCCCAGCGCGCCGCCATCGCCGCATCCTTAGAGCGGGGATGATCGTAACGCCAACCCCTCAGAGCGGAGGGGACAGCCTTAGCTCCAGTCAACTGAAGGAGGATAGCATCACTCTGATCTGGCATGATCGGGGTTTCCTTCTCGGGGAAAAAGGTAACCACACAGCGAATAGACTCCACTTCAGGCGCTTGTAGCCTGAGTGACAGTGTTAACCACCTAATCGGTAAGTCACTTAAGTCCTCCGCGCTCCATCTATGAACCGTACGTGAAGCATAGATCTAGGCGCGGGTGCCAAACGGTGCCTGTCCCCTGTTTCCAGGGGATGTGCCAGGGAGGGGCCATCACGAGGAGAGAGTTGAAAGCAGGTCCGATTGGGCCAGAGAGGCGCAATACGAGAGCTGTTCCTCGACCTCCCTGACTTTACACAGCATCTGTGCGAGTAGGCTCACTGGAGAAATGCGTATTACGCACGCCCCGAGGCCAGCTGTGTAGCCAGTGGGCTTTGCAGGGTTCGCCAAGTGGGGAACTCAAGCGAGAGCGCACGAATCTCTGAGTTAGAGAGAAAAAGGCGCAGCACAGAACAGCTGGACAGTCGGGGGTGGAGTCTCCATTTTCCCAGGCGAAACTGCCGTGAGAGCGAATGGGCTGCACGGAGAGCTCGGTGGGGGAAAAATGGAATGCAGCGATTGCGCCGCGTATGACTCCGGGGGAGCAGACGGCGAGCGAGCTGAGACATGCTGCGAGAGCGGATACCCCCCACACGGTTGATATACGCCCCCGCTGCCGTACTGTTCGTCCTGATCAGTACGTGTTGTCGCTCCAGCACCGGTAAAAAACGGCGGAGAGCGAGGAACACTGCCAACAGCTCTAGGCGATTGATATGCCAATGCAGCTGGGTTTTTTCCAGCTGCATGCCCGCAACACACAGCCCCCCAGCCAGGGCTGGAAGCATCTGTCAAAACGACAATATGTCTGGACGCCTGTCCTAGAGGCACTCAGGCCTGTAGGAACGAGGGGTCGTTCCAGGGGCTGAGGGCGCGGCGACACAGCGCAGTGACAGTCACTCGGTGTGTGCCCACGTGCCATGCGCGTCTGGGGACTCGATCGTGAAGCCAGTGCCGAAGTGGTCTCATATGGAGTAATCCGAGCGGCGTACAGCGGCTGCGGATGTCATATGCCCCAGGAGCCTCTGAAAGAATTTCAGTGGGACCACTATTTTGCTGTCGAACTCTCACAGACAGTTCAGCATTAGCTTAGCGCGCTCCCCGGAGAGGCGCGCTGTCATGGTGACCGAGTCCAGCTCCAACCCGAGAAAAGAGATCCTCTGCACGGGGGCGAGTTTGCTCTTTTCTCGGTTGACCTGAAACCCCAATAGGTGGAGGTGCTGGAGCACCTTCTCTCTGTGCATAGTCATTTGCTCCCGCGAGAGGGCTAAAATCAGCCAGTCGCCGAGATAATTGAGTATGCGGATGCCCGCGAGCCGAAGGGGCGCTAGGGCACCCTCCGCGAGCTTGGTGAAGAACCGCGGAGACAGAGAGAGCCCGAAGGGGAGGACTCGTACTGTCAGGCTCGCTCGACGCAGACCGCAGAAAAGTGACGGTGGCGTGGAGTATGGAGACATGAAGTACGTGTCCTTCAGGTCTATTGCTGCAGACCAATCCCGAGGACGAACGCACCGGAGGATGCGCTTCTGCATAAGCATTTTGAACGGCAGCTTGTGCAGACAGCGGTTCAAAACGCGCAGATCTAGGATTGGCCGTAACCCACCGCTCTTTTGGGTACGATGAAGTACAGGCTGTAAACCCGCTCTCCATCTCGGCTGGAGGGATCGGTTAGATTGCATCCTTCGCCAGGAGGACAGCAATCTCTCGCAAGACAGGGGCGGGCACAGGGCTGACCCTGGTGACATACACCCCGTGAACTTGGGAGGCCGTTTCGCGAATCGAATCGCGTAGCCGAGTCTGATCGTGCGTATGAGCCACCGCAAAGGGCTGGGCTGCGCTAACCAGGCAGGCAGAGCCCTCGCTAATGACTGCATCGCTACAATCGCTGACGTACCAGCAGTGGGGCAGCGCGGAGTGGGAGTGCTGATCCGGGGAGCGCTGGGGTCCCGCGGAAGAGCTGGAGGCGAGAGATTCACTCACCTTGCACTCAGACTCCGGAGGAGAGGGCTGGAGATGTGAGAGAAAGGAGACCGTCCTCCCAGACCCCGTGAGCCACTGGCGAAGTGCGCCGATCCTGCGAGCTGGAAGGCTTTTCATCGCGTCCCAGACTGGCAGTATTCGGGCTGTCACATCCAGGGAAGGGAAAGATGCTCTCTCTCTGAGGAGCCCGGCCCCCCACCGGGGAGAGAGCAAGTTCCCTCTTCTCCAGATGGCCGTCTCAGGAGCGCTTCGCGGTCCGTTAACCGGACTTAACGGCGCCCTGGGACGGGGAGCGCTGGTTTCCTGCGAGGTGCTCGGCGCTGCCGCTGGCCGGAGGCGCAGGCGGGGGCGGAGCAGCACTCGAAGATGGGCGCTCTCGGCGACAAGCAGTGGATGTGGATGGTTCGGCGGGGGGGAGCGGTCTTACATCCCCGCCGAAGGATGGCCCATCGTATCCGACTGCACCGCCATGAATTCCTGGGTGAATTCACCAACGGTGTCGCCGAACGGGCCAGACTGGTATATGGGGGAGTCAAGAAAGTTAACTTTGTCGACTCCGCGCATATTTTTGCCAGGTTTAGCCCGAGGTGGCGCTCCTGGACCACTAACGTGGACATCGTCTTTCCCGGGGCACACGCAGCGGACTTGAGGTCCGTGGAGCTCAGTCGGGTGCGGTGCGGGGCTTGTAACAAGCCTGGGTCAGAACCACCCTCGTGCAGCTGGGCCAGCGCGCGCGCATGGACCCTGGCGTGCAGGGTGGAAGCAGCCTGGCCCGCGGCTGTGTGGGCTCTGGCTCGGGAGGCAGAAAACCAACACGCCTTGGACGGGAGATGAGGCTAATTCCAGCAGAAGGAGGCACCACGCGGGCCCGTGATGGCACTCTCAATCTGGGGAATCGACTCGTACTCCCTGGCTGCTCCACCATCAAGAGTGGTGAGGCGGAGGCGCACGCAGATCAGGCAGAGAAAGGTGCCCTCAATACTGCGTGAGCCCACTGTGCACTTCCGGGAAGAGAGGGATGGGAGGCTAGAAGGTTTTGCCTTTTAATCCTCCACATTCACCCATCTAGTCGGTCCGGCCGCGGGGCTGGGGGATAAACCATCTCCAGACCCACGACCGAAACAGCCCGGGAAAGCACGGTTATCATGTCTGTTTCAAGATCGGCCGCCGCCGCGCTCACTCCCGAGGGGAGGGAACGGAGGGGGGGAAAATCCTTCATCAGACCATGACAGCCCAACCTCCGATGCAGCGGCGGACATCTGAGCCTCGGTGTCATCAAGTGAGAGGGCGGCCATCCGAGGATGGAGCGCTTCTCTCACTCGAAGCTTGGATGGAGCGCGTGGAGGAGTGAGAGGTCCACAAGCCCGAGGGCGGCAGATTTACTCCCACTGTAACCCTCAGATCTGCCCGAGTGCCCACCGCGGAGCGGGGGACAACTGGGGTGGGTGGCTCTTTTGCAAGAGCGAGCCGCGATCTTAACTGCGCAACAGACATGCCACCGCAGTGATGGCATGCACTGCCCACGAGCACCGCATTAACATGCTGGACCCCCAGACATGAAACGCAGTGCTCGTGCCCATCATCCGAGGGCAGGAAACCACCGCATCCAGAAACGCACAGTCGGAGCGACGTCTTGAAAAAGACGCGCTGCACGACCGTGTTGCTCTTTTAGGAAATTCGCAACAATACATACCGCTCTGGAGGACCGGACCCAAAGGACGCCAGGCAAGGGAGAACCCCAGCTCGACCATCTGCCGCTGCGTGTCACACACTCTGGACCGGGAGATCGCTCTCGTTCACTCTCTGTCTGAAACTCAGCTGGAGGAACCCTCATCGACTCTCTCAGAAGGCTGTTGAAGTCTCTGAAGTGAAAATGATGCTTTGGCTTTGCTCGCACATGAGCTCATATAGCAAGATTAATTGCAACGAGCATCAGGTGCGCAAGCTGAAGCTGCCAACTCATTGGCATTTCATTGGCCCGTTTACATACTCTTTCAGATGATTGGCTTTCTGAATGAAATCCCCATAGTGGAAGTTTCCACATAGCATTGAAGTTCCCCTTCCGAAGGGGAACTAGAACTAAAATGATGACAAAAAGAATGACAAAAATAGCATTGGTGCAATCTGTTGGGTTTGAGGAGAAAAGCATTAAAGTGGGCACAAGAAACAAAATACCACCCCAGATCTGAAAATGTTGGTACAGTATGGAAAAGCAAATAACAAAAAGAAAGTAGTGATTTCCAAATTTAATTTGACTTGTATTTCATTGCAGACTACATGAACACATTTCATGTTTTGTCTCGTCAACTTCATTTCATTTGTAAATAAACGTCCATCAGTGTCATTCAGACCTGCAACACATTCCAAAAAAAGTCAGGACATGCGCAGTTTAAGGCTAGTAATCAGGTCAATTGGTTAAATAAGAATGTGATTTGAAACATGTGATTGTAATTATGATTTAGTACAAAAGCAGCATCCAAGAAAGGTCTAGTACTTTAGGAGCAAAGACGGCCAGAGGATCGACAGTTTGCCAACAAATATGTAATGTAATGCGTATTTATATAGCGCATTTATTGTGTATGGCCATACACGCAAAGCGCTTCACAATCATGAGGGGAGTCTCTCCACACCACCACCAGTGTGCAGCATCCACTTGGATGATGCGACGGCAGCCACAGGACAACGGCGCCAGTGCGCTCACCACACACCAGCTATTGGTGGAGTGAAGAGACAGTGATAGAGCCAATTCGGTGGATGGGGATGATTAGGAGGCCGTGATGGGTAAGTGCCGATTGAGGGACTTTGGCCAGGACACCGGGGTTACACACCCCTACTCTTTACGAGAAGCGGCATGGGATTTTTAATGACCACAGAGAGTCAGGACCTCAGTTTAACGTCTCATCCGAAAGACGGCGCACACTGACAGTGTAGTGTCCCTTTCACTTTTACTGGGGCATTAGGACCCACACAGACCACAGGTTGAGCGCCCCCTGCTGGCCTCTCTAACACCACTTCCAACAGCAACCTAGTTTTCCCATGTGGTCTCCCATCCAGGTACTGACCAGGCTCAGCCCTGCTTAGCTTCAGTGAGTAACCGGTCTTGGGCTGCAGGGTGATACGGCTGTTGTTAATTATGTTATACATGTTGTTAATATGTGAGAAAATTATCGAAATGTTTAAAAACAATGTTCCTCAGAGAAAGATAGGAAGACATTTGGATGCTTCACCTTCAACAGTGCAGAACATCATTAAAAGGTTCAAGGAATCTAGAGGAATTTCAGTGCGTAAAGGACAAGGGTGCAAGCCTAAGCTGAAATACCGTGATCTCAGATCCCTCAGGCGGCACTGCATCAAGAATCCTCATTCATCTATAAGCAATATCACCGCATGGGTTTAGGACTACTTTGGCAAACCTTTGTCAAGTACCACAATGCATAGTTGCATTCACAAATGCCAGTTAAAACTGTACTGTGCCAAAAGGAAGCCCTATGTTAACAGTGTCCAGAAGTGACTTCTCTGGTCTCGGAGGCATCTGGGATGGACCATCACACAGTCAAAACATGTACTGTGGTCAGATGAATCAGTCTCACCTGTGTGAGGCACGCTTAAAAAAAGCATAATGTTTACTGGTATTGCTATACTTGTGGGGACATTTAGTACAATACAATATGCACACACACACACACACAGAGAAATGCTCTGTGTGTGTCAGTCACTCCTCTATCTACTGATTCGCTGTTGTTCCATGAAGCTCCTCGATGCCCTCATGTCAGTCGTAATTAGTTTTGAAGAATCCCGCGTGAGCCTGGACTTCAAATAGTTCTCGCTTTCTAAAGCCCGCGGCTCACAGAACTCATTGAACAGCTTTGTAAAGGCTATTTCTCAGGTGAAGGCACATGTCATTTTCTGGGTCGGTGAGCGCTGCCCCGTGTGAGCGGTACAGGCCGCAGGGCTGCGTTTAGGACAGTAAATGTAGAATTCATTACAAAACTGGAGTATTAGTCACTTTCATACTTTCACTTAATGCGGTAAACTTCACATGAAACAGACCAGAACGTAATGTGGGTTAATATAGGGGTTAGTCCCTTTATTCATCAGAGGTCGCCACAGCGGAATGAACTGCTTATCCAGCATTTGTTTTACAGAGTGAATGCCCTTCCAGCTGCAACCCAGTACTGGCAAACACTCACATTCACACACATACACTGCTGCCAATTTAGTTTATTCAATTCCCCTATAGCGCATGTGATTGGACTGTGGGGGAAACCGGAGCACCCGGAGGAAACCCAAGCCAACACGGGGAGAACATGCAAACTCCACACAGAAATGCCAACTGGCCCAGCCAGGACTCAAACCAGCAACCTTCTTGATGTGAGGCGACAGTGCTAACCAGTGAGCCACCATGTCACTCTTATACATTAATATAAAAATAATGATAATATTAGTCTGATCTGCTTCAGATTGTAGTGCACACACATATATAATCTAATTTAGCAAAATCTGCATGACAGATAAACTCATGCATCTCCACGCGCCAGGACATTTCTTTTAATTGCGTGCAGAATTCAACACTTGCACACACACACAAATTCACACTTTACTTCAGAAGCACAAACTGCGGGTGACAAAGTTGTCTGAGAGCAAGCACTTTCACTGTGTGCGAGTCGCTGACGGCATGCACAGGAACAAACAAACAAACAAATAAATATAAAAAATCTTTTTTTGTTCTCATAGTCAACGTTTCCTCAGCAGCTGCAGAGGACTGATTCTTTAACACAGCGCCACCTTCTCAACATCTGGTGGACACATCAACATCTGCCTGAGATTTACTCTCAATCAATTAAAACGGCAAACTGTTGAACAGAAATGGTTCAGTCACTAAAAGTCAACTCTGAAAAACAGCACTCCGTTAAAACAAAAGCCAGAAAGAGAGAGAGAGAGAGAAAAAGTCTGACAGGATGTGGAATTAATGCTAATAAGAGATCTGCATTAGACTGGAAAAACTCTTAAAGTGTTGGCGGATCTTTGTCTGAAAGATTTAACTTCACAGTTCAACCACTTCAGACTTTAAATCAACATCAAATTGTGTTCACGACCCATTAAACTTCTATATCTAGTGAAACAGAATAGACTGCAAATAAAAAGGTAAAAATATTACTGAGAAAATGTATACGTCTATATCAGATATCACCCCTGAGTATCATTTCTGTGAAGTGTTTTCTGACTTGTTAACCTCCAGTGATTTAAAGTGCCTTTATTATGCTATTTTAAAGGTCCCTGTGTTTGTATCAGGAGTAAACAACATGTTTAAATCCATCCAAGGTCAACGACGTTTTAATATATAGTGCTTTTTATGACTACTGTTTGGAACAAAGATCGAGTCTCTCAAAAGCCCACATTCTGAAAGTCTGCTCTGATTGGCCAGTTGGTACAGTGTGTTGTAATAGGTCAGATGGCTCTACTCTGCTCTGATTAGTCAGATAGCCAATCTAATGACTTTTTTAATGCAGTTGCTTTGCTCTGATTGGTCAACTGACCCAGTCTGTTGTGATTGGCCAGATGACCACACTCAATGATCAGATAGTCAAGCTTATTGTGATTGGTCAGGTTGCTCAGCTGACCCAGTCTGTTGTGATTGGTCAGATAGCCAAGTTTGGTGTGATTGGTCAGATTGCTCTGCTCTGATTGGTCAATCAAGCCAGTCTGCTGTGATTGAACAAATGACAATACTCTGCACTCATTGGTCAAATAACCAAGCTTATTTTGATTGGTCCGGTTGCTGTGCTCTGATTGGTCATTTGACTTAGTTTGTTGTGATTGCCAAATAGCCCTACTCTGCTCTGATTGGTCAGATAGCCAAGCTTATTGTGATTGGTCAGGTTGCTCTGCTCTCATTGGTCAATGAACTTAGTGTGTTGTGATACGCCAGATGACCATACTCTACTTTGATTGGTCAAATAGCCAAGCTTATTGTAATTGGTCAAGTTACTTAACTGACCCAGCCTGTTGTGATTGGCCAAATGGCCCTACTCTGTTCTGATTGGTCAAATAGTCAAGTTTATTGTGATTTATCAGGTTGCTCTGCTCTGATTGGTCAGCTGATTCAGTCTGTTGTGATTGGCCAGATGACTCTACTCTGCTCTGATTGGTCAAATAGCCAAGTTTATTGTGACTGGTCAGGTTGCTCTGCTCTGCTCTGATTGGTCAACTGACCCAGTCTGTTGTGATTGACCAGATGACCCCACTCTGCCCTGATTGGTCAGATAGCCATATATATTATGATTGTCAGGTTGCTCTGCTGCGATTGGTCAACAAATTTAGTCTGTTGTGATAAGCCAGATGACCATACTCTACTCTGATTGGTCAGACAGCCAAGCTTATTGTGAATGGTCAAGTTACTCAACTGACCCAGTCTGCTGTGATTAGCCAGATGGCTCTACTCTGCTTTGATTGGTCAGATAGCCAAGTTTATTGTGAATGATCCGGTTGCTCTGCTCTGATTGGTCAACTGACTTAGTCTTTTGTGATTGGCCAGATGATCCTACTCTGCTCTGATTGGTCAGATAGCCAAGTTTATTGTGACTGATCAGGTTGCTCTGCTCTGATTGGTCAACTGACCCAGTCTGTTGTGATTGACCAGATGACCCTCCTCTGCTCTGATTGATCAGATGGCTCTACTCTGCTCTAATTAGTCAGCTAACCCAGTCTGCTGTGATTGGCCAGATGACCCTACTCTGCTCTGATTGAGGGACAAAACAGATGTTGTTCATGGACATTTTGCAAATTTGTAACACATCTGCAAAGGTTGATGCAGGAATTACTGACGCCTCATTTCAAGCAGCACTTAGTAATTACTTGTGAAATGTACCAACAGTTACTAACTGAAAATTGTCTCTATGCCAGATTCATTTCTCAGTGCTGCAGTGCTTAGAGGCTGATACTGTTGTTCAGGTGTGTTATCAGACTGATGGAAGTGAGCTTGACATCCATCTGTTCACCTAATCGCACTGCATGCAGTTACCTGACAATTAATCAAGCAGGATTAGCCACACATATGTCAGCGCTGGAGGATTCACTAGCTAATTCAACACATTTCACAGATGTTAAAGCTAAAACACTGATAGAAGCACAGGTAAAGGTCAGACACCGCTGTCATTCTCAATGAATAAAGAAATTGAGGTAACACTTTATAATAACTACACACTATGAATGATTTATTAAGCATTAGCAAATAGTTCATTCATTATTTGTGAAGCATCAACTCTACATTACTAGATGTTAGTAAGCAGTTTATAAATACTGATAAATATAAACCTAACCATTTGTCTAATTGAACATGATTTTGAAATATTAATGTGCAATGTGTGTGTACTGTATGCACTTTAGCAATGCTTTCCAACGTGTCTCGGTGGCTGTTTTTTAATAAACATAAAGCCTCCGTTATTTTCAGCTATTTTTAACAGCACTGACTTTTAACATGATTTGTTTGTGTTTTAATGAGAAAATCTTACAACCTTGAAAAAAAAAAAAACATTCCTGCACTTAGTGTGCAGCATTAAACATGTTTTCAAATACAAAGAAATAAATAAATAAAAAATGTTAGTGCTTATAATCCTTCATCAAAATCTAATAATCCGCTATGCTGCTATAATGGCTTTTTACAGCCGAAGCCACCATTATTCATATTTTCAAGCCCTGCAAACACCTGGTGCCAATGGCTTTTATTCATTGTATATTCAATTTGCATTTAAATTAATCAGTAGAGATTTGTTTATGGTATGCACAGAAAATACAAACACAGCGTGAAATATTTTGAGCAGAAGTGTGGTGTATTTATCCACTTCCCACATTAAAATCATTGCTCTCATACTAACAGCTAGTATAAGAGTTGCATTATGCATAATGCCAATGTATTGACTGTGTTATTATACAAACACACTGCAATTATAATAGAGCTTTGTGAATAATTTATTAAAGTTATTTTGTATATTATATTACATTATTTTTATTATTTTATTTTATTTATTATTTGATATGTATTAAAGAATAATAAATATAAAAATGCATATAATAATAATACTACTACTAATAATAATAATAATACAAAGAATTTAAATAATAATAAGCATTATTATTATTATCATTATTAATAATAATAATAATATTATTATTAATCATCATCATCAATAATAATAATAATAATAATAATAATATAATAATAATAATAATAATAATAATAATAATAATAACAATAATGGTAATAATAATAATAATAATAATAATAATAATAATAATAATAATAATAATAATAATAATAATATTATTATTATTAATCACCATCATCAATAATAATAATAATAATAATAATAATAATAATAATATAATAATAATAATAATAATAATAATAATAATAATAATAATAATAATAAAGGTAATAATAATAATAATAATAATAATAATGGTAATAATAATAATAATAATAATAATAATAATAATAATAATAATAAAGGTAATAATAATAATAATAATAATAATAATAATAATAATAATAATGGTAATAAATTGGTAGAATTTCTAAGTGATATTTAACAGAGCAATACAATTTTTACCTTATTATTTACTATTATTATTGTTTTTCTTCTGGAGAAAGTCTTAATTCTTAAATAAATAAGTAAATAAATAAATAAATTAATTAATTAATTAATTAATTAATTAATTAATTAATTAATTAATAAAATGTTTAATTATTAATTGTATTGTAGTAAACAAACAGCACAGAATTTCAGACCTGTAGACAGCAATATTAGTCTGTATATATGGTAAGTAGCAGATTTCAGCACCATGGACAGTGCTAACGACAGACAGGCAATTGCTAATGTACCTACAAATTAAGTACATCACTAAAAGCTAAAAAATAAATAAGACAAATGTGCCACTTCAAAATATATGTAACTTAAAAATGTCTTTCAGCACTGTGATAACCAACGGGCAGTTTTTAAATGATGGAGCTGTCCATAGTGCTGAAACCTGCTACTTATACAGCAGAGCAATGGAGCTGTCCAGAGTGCTGAAATCACTTTTTATTGTCTACTTTCTACTGTTCCTGGAGATTTACTGTATTTTTGCTACAACATTGATCAAATACACCTGTCTTTAATTATCAAGTGCTCCTTCAGATCATGTTTAGTTGGCTTACTTGTGTTTGATCAGGGTTGGTGCTTGAGGTAGATCTTCAGGAACAAGATTGGTCACCCCTGGTCTATTACAATATACTTATATGTGTTGAACATTATGCCTTAATTATGCTGTTTCTATAGTAGTACATCCTTCTCAAGTGCAAGTAATAATTTTTGGATTTTTGAGTGTGAGCTACATATATTTTTTGTTGCTATTGTTGTTGACAATAAAAGGAAATATTTTGAAGAATGTTGGAAACTTGTGGGGCGGCATGGTGGCTCAGTTGTTAGCCTCACAGCAAGAAGGCATGCATTAGGCATTAGATTTTAGCTCTAACCCTAATCTAACACACCTGAACAAGCTAATCAATGTTTTACTATGTTTACTTAAAACACCAGGGCGGGTGTGTTGAGGCAAGCTGGAGCTAAACCTTGCAGGGACACCGGCCCTCCAGAACCGAGATTGGTGACCCCTGGTCTACTACAATAAATATGCATTGAACTCTATGCCTTAATTATGCTGTTTATATAGTAGTGCATCCTTCTCAAAGGCATATGATTATTTTCTGACTTTTGAGTGTTACATGCTAGGTACATATACATTTTGGCCAGTTGATCTGTAAAAGGAAACCTGCTTAAAGGGATAGTTCACCCAAAAAGGATGATTCTGTCATTGTTTACTCACTCTAGACTTGTTTCATACAAGTTTTAAATTTTGTTGTTGTTTTTGTGGAACACACACAAAAAGATATTTTGAAGAATGTTGGAAACTTGCTACATTGAATTAGGGAAACTAATTGCCTTAACTCGAATAAATAAGTTTAACTTAATTGTATTAAGTATTTATTTCTTACTAATATGTTAAAAATATTCCTAACTTTACATATAGTCACATTTACGTAGGACATTTAAGTTTTGTTGACGTGACTTGATCCGTAATCTTATTTAGTAGAGTTTTACAATTGTATTTTTACAAAACCCAAACCTCTGTAAATATCACACTAAATCATGTCTCCATATTTTAATCATGTGCAAAAAATACACAATAACACTTTTTCTCAATATTAAATTAAATTTAAGTTCATTTCAAAGCATGCTGGAAACTAAAGATCTGCATGGTTGGGTGAACTCACTCAGTTAAAGTTAGAACAGCCCAATGCAATAAAATGTTGAGTATTGAAATTAATTGAATTTTGATGCAACC
This sequence comes from Danio kyathit, assembly GCA_903798195.1. NCBI lineage: Eukaryota > Metazoa > Chordata > Actinopteri > Cypriniformes > Danionidae > Danio > Danio kyathit. The sequence continues at coordinate 5,428,233 of LR812522.1, read as the reverse complement.
TGTTTTCATTAAGTACAATAAACTTTCAATAAAAATGTAAGTCAAATAAACTAATTTAATTCAATTGGATGCACTATTCGATTTTATTGTGCAATTGACACCCACAGTATATGAAAAGCAAATACTATGGAAGCCAATGGTTACAGGTTTACAACATTCTTCAAAATATCTTCCTTTGTGCTAGTTCAGAACAAGTCAAAATTGTCATTTTTGGGTGAACTATCCCTTTAATAATCAAGCACATTTGAATACATTTGAATATATTGCTTATTAATGATTACGTACAATACTAATAGAATTTATTAAGACTTATGTATTTACATATGCTGTATTAGTTCTTCATTCTGCACCCTAAAAAATAACCACTGACAGACCTTTATAGGAATGCACAGGAGAACATTTCCAGTGACTTGTGTCTCTGTGTGCAAGAAAAAGCAATAAAGAAAGCATTGATACAAGCAGAGCCAATGGCTTTTCAAACTAATGTGTTGTTTGTATGACTGCAGTTGACCTGATCCTCATCTTATTGTTTGCTGTTGTGACTGTCCATTGAGTTATGCTAACTTTTCCTCGTCTTCCCTCTGCCGCATTGGTTTTTAGTCACGGCGGCACAGGCCATTTTTCCAGTGCACACAGATTATCTATGATTAATAGCCAAGCGCATGGCAAAACTGAAGACCTGGGCGGACACTTTCTGGAGCAGCACGAACATCATCCTGCCGGAGAGGATGAATTATGAGCAGTTGGCTTTTGTGGCGGCTTCAGCTTCACGTATGAGGATATTAGCAGGGCAAAACGTAACTAAAGCTTATCTAATCTGAGGTAATTCGGCTCAGTGTGATCCTGCACAGCAGCAGGGAGGTCTGAATATGAACGTGTGCGTCTACAGCAGATATGATGTATTGCAAATAACAGCCCACAGCCTTAGCTAGCACATTTCTAGAGTTCACATGAGGACGGTTTTATTTTTTTGTTTGTTTGTAGCATCTCAAAAAGCTGAATTATGTTATTAGAATTAAGGTAAATAGAAAATAAGCAATTTTGTTCCAATAATTATATTTCTTGTGATATAACATTGCAATTGTTTTATCGTTTAATGATCACACTAAAATAAACTGGGGTTACACTTTATTTTGATGGTCCGTTTGTTGAATTTAAGTTACATGCCAACTAATTCTCATTAGATTATAAGTAGACTGTTAGGTTGGGGTTGGGGTTAGTGTAAGTTGACATGTACTTGCAAAGTTTCTTATAGCCAGTTAAATGTCTGTTGAAGGAGCAGTATCAGCAGATATTAAGCAGACAGTTTACTAATACTCAAATGGACCATCAAAATAAAGTGTTACCTAAACTGGTCCAATATAATCTACCACAGGCTATAAAACATGTCAAGGTGCAAACATTTAGACTTTAAAATGCTATGAATGAGTAAAAATCTCATCAGATATTCTGATTCTTATTGGCTGTAATTTTATTATTGACACAATATTTGTAATTTATCCCACTTGTCTGCGATACATATATTGCATACACTATTATTACAATAACGATAATATTTTGACATATTATGCATCCCTAATAAAAATAATGTCACAAAATATGATTTAAAAAAAATTAAATATTGTGAAGGAAATATGTATTTTTGCAACACTTTACAATAAGTAAAAAAATAACAAGAATTTAATAAAAAAATAAGATAAGAAAAAAGTATTATTATTATTATTATTCTATTTTTATAATTATGATGATGATGATGATGATAATGGTGATTATTATTATTACTGTAATAAAATGGTAATTGAATAGTATGAATTTTCAACTAAAACTATTTCATTTACAATGAATGGAAACAAATAAATTAATTTTCATATTGTTTGCATCATAGATGTTACCAAGGACATGAATTGTTATAATCACTAGCTATCTAGCAGTTGCAGAACTACAATTCTGCCACTAAACCGAACTACAAATCCCATAAGTCATTGCTCCAGTCACTCCTGCCACAGCTGACAGTCATCTGGACACTGACACACACAGCTGAGATCCATCTTCATTAATCACCTAGACTATATATACACACTTTCACACAACTTTGCTGAGTCTTGTTAACTTGTAGCATTACAAAGCGTTTCCCTGGTCTTGTCCTTTCATGTTTTGATCCTTGCCTTGTTTGCTCATTAATGTCTATACTGACCCTTTTCTCTTTAATAAACTGCATGTGGATCCTCATCTCTGTTGTCCAGCGTCCTGCCATTACATGAATATTGTGAAACAACAACTAATAGCAAAATAATAACAATATAATACAAAAAAAAAAAAAAAAAAAAAAATCGAATTTTTTTTAGAATGTAATATTAAATTTATGGTAAGCTACTATACATAAAATAATAAGAATATGTATATATTATATATAATATAATAAATGATAAATCCTTTCCAAGTTTTTTATATCATATGCCAGTTTTCATTAAGCAAACTTCAACTAAAATGTGTTGGCATTTTTTAGTAGATGACAGTATAACATTAACACAAATATTAATTAACACCATATCATATGTTTTGCTGATTGTTAATGCATTAACTAATGGGACCTCGCTGTAGAGCATTTCCCTCTTTTTTCTTTACTTTATTTATTTAATGTTCCTTTTTCTAAGGAAAATGGCACCAGACACTTAGTCTTTGATTCAAAAAACCCTGAAGAACAAAGGCGGCAGAACTAATCGCGAACAAAGCTGGCCTTCAAGGAATTAAACACACTGAAGTGAAATAAAAAACATCTAAATGTCACATAAAGATCCAGTTTAGGTACGGTCTCTGGGATAGAGTAATTGAAATCACTGCGCAGGAGGTGCAGAAGTTGCTTGTGTTATTTCAGTCAAAATATTCCTCATGCAAACTTAAATCTTCATAGCATCATTCATAACAGAAAAATAGTAGGATATTTCACGCTCTGGCGAGGACACGCTTACACCCACGGGAGGATTAACATAACAGGAGTACGGTTGCTAAGAACTTTGCCACGTTTCAGATAATGTTGTAATATTACTGTGCATATCAATGTATTTCACCCACTGATCTGCTAGAAACGTGCATTTACACGCTCTGGCAGCATGTAGAGCCAACCTTAAACAAATCATTTACCAGAAACAGCCATGTATTATGAACAACGCCTCCTGCATTACTGTTATAATGCACATTTTGGCAAACAACCATCATATTGTTGTACTGAAATTCATTTACATCAGTATATAGTACACTCAGCTTCAAAAAGTTAACATTATCCAAGCTTGAATCAATTTACAATGCACTGCATTTAATTGAGAAACACATGGGGCTCCTAAATGGAGATCGGGTAAATTGGTAAACATGACTATACCCCAACCCCCCAAAAGAAAATCTTTTTAATTTACAATTATATAATATATATATATATATATATATATATATATATATATATATATATATATATATATATATATATATATATATATATATATATATATATATATATATATATATATATGAAAAATCTACATAAACATAAATCAGTTTATCGTGCATTACAATTATATGAAAAACACAAGGGGGTCCAGAATGGAGATCAGGTAAAATGATGAACAAAATCCATCAAAATGTTTTACAATTATATACACAGATCTAAATGGGGGAAATGGCAAATGTTTGAATGCTAATTATGTCAATTTTGGCTATCAATCATCATATTTTTCTATAGCAAGTCACACAACTTAATATAAAGTAAACACAACTTCTAAAAAAAATTACATATGCCAAGCTTAAATCAGTTTATCATGCATTACAATTATATAAAAAATACATGGGGCTCCTAAATGGAGATCGGGTAAAATGGTAAACTTAGCGAAACTTCCCCAAATAATTTTCAATTATAAACATAGATCTAGATGTGGGAAATGGCAAATGTTTGACTGTTGAATGTACATGTTGGCTATCAATCATATTTTACTAAAGTGAAGTAACTGAATCAACTTACAACAATATAAAGTAAACATGACTTCAAATCAATTAACATAACCCAAGCTTAAATCAGTTTATCATGCATTAGAATTATATAAAAAAATACATAGGTCCCCTATAAATGACGATTGGGTAAAATGGTACACTTAACAAAACCTGCCAAAAGATCTAAATGGGGGGGGAAATGACAAATGTTTGACTGTTAATAATGTAAATGTTGGCAATCAATAATATTTTACTACAACAACTCACTCGACTTACAACAACATAAAGTAAACCCAACTTCTAAAACAATATGCAAAACCCAAGCTTAAATCAGTTTATCATGCATTAGGATTATATAAAAATGCATGGGGCTCCTGAATGGAGATTTGGTACAACAGTTAACAATGTTCTATAGATTGTTCAATTGTTCTTGAATATTGTTCTGGGGAGATTTTTTTCCATTTAAATTACATCAATAAAAAGTAAACTTGATTTCAAAAAGATCTAAATAACCCAAGCTTAAATCAATTGAACTTGTATTTCAGTTATATGAGAAACTCCAGAATGGAGATTGGGTCACACCTTGAACTAAATAAAACCCAGCAAGTCCTTTACAATTCTAAAACAAACAAACAAACAAATAGTGTTGCATTAGGGAACAAAAACACTATATTCATATGTATATATAGACTAACAGTAATTTTGTTGTTATGCAGAGACACAACCTCACAACCATTCATCTCAATATAACATAAACCTGACAAAAGCCTAAATCAATTTACTATGCATTTCAATTAGATTATATGATATATGCATGAGTTTGCCGAATGGAGATCAGGTCACAGGGTGAACTTAACATAGCCTAACAAATTATTTGAAATGACAAATAAAGCCCCATATGTAATCCAAATGACATCTACGTGACGGCTAATAATGCTAATACTGGCGCAAACATTCATTTTATTGATCTAAAGAGACTCATTCACTTCAATTACTTTAAAAAAAAATCTAAATAACCAAAGCTTAGATCAATTTTCTATGCATTTTAATTATTTGAGAAATGCACCGGAGAGCAGGTGACTTGGTGAACTGCAACACATTTCTATTAATAAAAATAGAGATTATTTATTGCAATTACATCAATACTAAGTAAACCCTAATTTAAAAAAATGAAATAATATTTCCTATGCCTTTCAATTTCACAAGGAAAATATGGCGCTACTGAATATTTATGACTGTTTTTTAATAGTGATAAATGCAAGAACAGACCTTTGTAAGGAAGAAATGGCACCTGCATGACACCTATTAATGTAAATGTTGGCTAATAAATGTTCCACAGAGACCTGTTCACTTATTTTACATCAATATAAAGTAACTTGACTTTAAAAAATCTAAATAACTCAATCTAAAATCAATTTCCCATGCATTTCAATTATATACACAACTCATGGGGCTCCCGAATGGAGATCGGGTCACACGGTGAACTTAACAAAACCCAATAAAATGATCTGCCAGTGATTTATGCGGGACCCGTAATTTGATTCTACAGATATGTGGGGTGATTATCTTAACCAGTCACCTTTGGAAGGCATTGATTTCTTGAGGAGCAGTCGGCATGCCGGCCACTGTTCATGCAGCTTTTTTATTGACTCTTTATGATTCTGCAGAGTCTCTGCATTGGAAATGTCAAAGTGCACGTATTGGTTTTTTTGGGGTGATACCATTCTCAAATGCAGGAGGGTAGATCATATCAGCCGTGATATCTTTATGTGAGTGGAAAATGAAGAGGTAATAGTCGCCTCAATGAAAATCCTCACAAATTGATTTTCGAAGCATTAACCAAAGCACATTCTTGATAATGGAGGCATATTTTACAGACAGTGAGGTTTTATCTACTTCTCGACGGTGGTTCATTTCACAAAGGCTGCAACCGATACGACAGCGATATTAATTCAGGCCGAGTCATTTTTTTTTCATTACAAACCAATTACGAAACCCTTTCGCTTGGTGTGCCAATCAGACAATAGTTCAATAAATACAGTCTCAGGGCCAAGTTTTGCTGAATTTTATTTCTTCTTCGCCTTTTTAAGATGCCTTTTTTCTCCTCTCAAATGATTCTTTGTTCTCGCATCTTGAGTAATGTGAAGGGTTGGGGGTCTGTGTTAATAGAATGCCATCTATCCCACTGTTCTAGCGTTAAATAAGAATATAAATAAGCTTGTTAGTGTAAGGAATAATTGGTATATCCATAATTGTCTCTCTTGACTTGCGCACAGTGTAGCAGACGCAGTGAGAGGCTAATGTGACTAAAGAGCAATGCGGTAATGAGCTTTTATCATGAACCACTGTGAAAGGAAATCAAACACTAGAGTTTTTGCAATTGTGGAAAAAAAGTACCGAACAACTTGTTTGCATGGATATTATACTTTTAAGGCTTTAAAAAATGCATTTTAAATAATTAATTCAGATGGAAATGAATATTCTGTCATCATTTACATAACCTCGTGATGTTCCAAACTTAAATGCAATTATGTTTTTTTCAGTGCAATAATAACGGCATGCAGGTTTAGAAGGACAGTGTGAGTAAATAATGACTGACATTTCTTTTCGGGGATAAGTATCCTAACAGATATGCTGAATTTAACAAACACCAACAAATTATTTACCCAAAACATTATTTAACAAAAAATGACACCTGCATTATTGTTAATGATGTTTTTTTTTCCAAATTAAATTGTTTTACAGAGTTTCACTTAAATTGCACAAATATAAAATCAACTTGACTTTTTAAATATCAAAATAATCCAAGCATAAATCAATTTACTATCCATATCAGTTATTTGGGAAATACATGGGGCTCCCAAATGGAGATTGGGTCACACAATGAACTATTTTTTTTTTTTTTCTCAGTGAAATGACAACAAGATAAATGTTTGGAATGACAAGAGTGTGAGTAAATTTTGCTGAAATTAACAAACCCCAATAAATCATTTACTCTAAGAAAAAACACCTTATATAGAGGAAAAATACACCTGCATTACGGTTAATCGCGGAATTGTTTACTAATAAAACATTAAATTGTTCCGCAAAAACACGTCCACCATATTTACTTCAATATGAAGTTAACTTGACTTTTAAAAATCTTAATAATCAAAATATAATTAAATTTATGCATACAAGTAATACAAGAAATGCACGGGGCTCTCAAATTGAGATTGGGTCAAACGGTGTGCTTAACAAATCTTTTTTTTTTTTTTTAGGGAAATAATAACAGCATACAGGTTTGGAATGACAAGAATGCAAGTAAATAATGTTGAATTTAACAAACCTCAATAAATCATTTACTCTTACAAAAAAAAAGCCTTATATGGAGGGAAATTACACTTGCATTACTGTTAATTAACGTTTTTGTTTACTAAAAAACATTCCACAGAGACACATTTACTACATTTACTTCAATATAAAGTAAACTTAACTTTTAAAACTCTATAATCCACACATAAATCAATTTATGTATATCAGTTATATAAGAAATGCATGAGGCTCCCAAATGGAGATTGTGTCACACAGTGAACTTAACAAATATATATATTTTTTTCAGTGAAATGATAACAACATACAGGTTTGGAATGACAAGAGTGTGCAAAAACAGCCTTATATGAAGGAAAATTACACCTGCAGTACTTTTAATCATATTTTTGCTTACTAAAACATTAAATTCTTCCACAGAGACATGGTTACTTCATTTACTAAATAAATCAATTTATGCATATCAGTTTTACGAGAAATACATGAGGCTCCCAAATGGAGATTGGGTCACACAGTGAACTTAACCATTTTTATTTTATTTTTTTTTTTTTTTGTGAAATGAGAACAGCATAAAGGTTTGAATGACAAGAGAGTGAGTAAATTTTGCTGAATTTAACAAACCCCAATAAATTATTACTTTAAGAAAACAGCCTTATATGGTGTGAAGTTGCTTACTATAAAACAGTAACTTGTTCCACAGAGACATGGTTACTTCATTTACATCAATATAAAGTAAATTTGACTGAAACAAAATCTTAATTGTCCAAACATAATTCAATTTATGTATATCAGTTTTACGAGAAATGCATGGGGCTCCCAAATGGAGATTGGGTCACACAGTGGACTTAATGATTTTTTGGGGAGGATTGGGGTGGTGGGGTGGGGGTGATTCAGTGAAATGATAACAGCAAACAAATTTGGAATGACAAGAGTGCAAGTACATAATGTTGAATTTAACAAACCCCAATAAATCATTTACTATTACAAAAAAAAAGCCTTATATGGAGGAAAAATACAACTGCATTACTGTAAATCATGGAATTGTTCACTAAAAAACCCTTAAATTATTCCAAAGAGACACGATCATTTAATTTACTTTAAAACAAATATATATAATCCAAACATAAATTTATGCATATCAGTTATAAGGGAAATGCATGGGGCTCCCGAATGGAGATTGGGTCACACAGTGTATTTAACAGATCTTTTTCTTTTTTTTCTTTCAGTGAAATTATAACAGCATACAGGTTTGGATGACAAGAGTGTGAGTAAATTTAGCTGAATATAACAAACCCCAATAAATCATTTACTCCTACAAAAACAGCCTTTTATGAAGGAAAAGTACACCTGCATTACTGTTAATCATAGTTTTTGTTTACTAAAAGCATTAAATTCTTCCACAGAGACATGGTTACTTCATTTATTAATAAATCAATTTATGCATAACAGTTTTACGGGAAATACATGGGGCTCCCAAATGGAGATTGGGTCAGGCAGTGAACTTAACAAATATTTTAGTGCAATAACATCAAATGACATGAGGGTGAGTAAATGATGATTAAAATTTCTTTCAGGGCACATGGTTAATTTAACAACCCCCAACAAGTCATGAAAATCAAGAAAATGGCAACTGCATTACTGTTAATAATACATTTTCTTTTCTATTAAATGTTATATTGTTTCACAGATGCTCGTTCACTTTATTTACATAAATCTAAATTAAACCTGACTTAAAAAACAAACAAAACAATCCAAGCATAAATCAGTTTTTCTCTGCATATCAGTTATATAAAAAATGCATGGGGCTCCCAAATGGAGATTGGGTCATGCAGTGAAATCTGTAATTTTTCAGTGCAATAACAACACACAGGTTCGAAAAGACATGAGGGTGAGCAAACAATGACTGAACTTTCCACACTCGAGCTTCATAGACACCGAACACCACCTGATCAATATTACCACCCACCTGATGACCCATTTGTCTGTTTCCTACAGCGCACCTGAAACTACTGTAGCGCTCATCAGCCAGGAGCTATGTGAAACCCTGGCCATGACTTCTTTAGGTTAGCCTTTTAACAGGTGAAATGTTTCAGAGACTATCACCCGCTGGGTCAGGTGCAAGGGGAAGCAGCGGGCGATGTTATTATCTGTAGCCCACAGCAATATTCTGCCACCTATTGCTCACATGCACACAAACAAACACTCACAGGCCCCACTACAAGCTTTTCTTAATGCCGACTTGAGGATATGAGAATCAAATGCATAGTAAAACTAAAACTAGACAGTGCTGTGGAGAATAATAATAATAATAATATGGAGTTTCTTAAAAAGCCATTTTTGTTGTTGTTGTTGTTTCTGACCTGTATGTAAATTTGGAGCAATTCATTCTTCAAATATAATAAACAACCTCAGCATGATAAACAACTGATCAGCATCAGCATGATTACACTGTTCTCACCCCCAAAGTGCTAGTAGTATACATTTAGTGACTTTCCCAGTGAAGACTGATCACTTGTTTACTGTCTGGCTACTAGGTTTTCACTTTAAAAAGTGTGTTATCATGAAGTAAACAGAAATAGCTGATTATCCTCTTGAACGTGGTTGCTATTTACCTCAAACAGATCTTTAAACGCTTGTGTTACAAAGGCAATGACTGATGCATATGTATTACAAGCACTGTTATCAGCTCAACAACAGAAAATGAAACCATATCCAGAGGTGGCATGGAAGGGAAGGACTAAGCAAAGTCAATGGTTTTGGCAGATACAGTTCAGCGAATGCTCCTAAAACTATTTAATGTAGCTTTTGTTAAAGTCCCTGTGAAATCAAAATAAAGTTTTTTACATGTTAATATCAATATGTTAGTCTTAAGGATATCTATAAAGCTAGTGTGCTCCAAAACGGTGATGAAATTCACATTTAGAAGACATGATACAGTTTGTCACTTCAACCATTGACTAACCTTATACTTCAATTTCTCATCAAATCTTCTGACCAATCAATTGCTCTCTAGTATCCGACATTCCCCGCCCCCTTCAAAATGCTTCTCATTTATTTTTTCATTTGATGCGCTTGAGCTCAACAACTCTCTGGAAGAGCTGTGATAAAAACGAAATGCTATTGGCTGTTTTTAAAAAGGGGAGGAGCTACTCTATGTGTGGCCCTCTCTTCATGTTTCAGTTGAAATTCTGTCACACATCAAACAAAAAAGCACAGTTAAAAGGACTTTATAAAACCATTAAGAGATAAATAAGACAAACAGAAAACCTACCAGAACCTACCAGAAAACGGGGTCCCGGGGTACATGTATTGACCATAAAAAACAAGGTCACACTTTACAATAAGGTTTCATTAGTTAATGTATTTATACAGCATTTATTAATCATAGCTCAACATTTACTGATGCATTATTAACATCCAAAGTCATGCTTATTACCATTAGTTAATCCACTGTGAGTTGTTATGAACTAACAATGAACAACTGTGATTTCATTAAATAATGTTAACTAACATGAAGAAATACTGTAATATATATTGTCCGTTGTTTGTTTATAATACACATAAAAAAAATAATAATAATCCAATCATAAATCAATGTATGTATATCCGTTATACAAGAAATGCATGGGGCTCCCAAATGGAGATTGGGTCAAGCAGTAAACTTAATAAATCTTTTTATTTTTCCTCTCTCTCAGTTCAATAACATCAAATGACATGAGGGTGAGTAAATAATTATTGGAATTTTCTGCTTAATTTAACAAAAACAGTCCCATGTAGAGATAAATGACAACCGCATTACTGTTAATAACAAAAATATAAAGTAGATTGTTAGTAAATATGTTAGTAAATGCATTAAGTAGCACTAACTAATACAACCTTATTGTAAAGTGTTACCAAAAACAACCATTTGCAATGACATTCAAAATTCAGTGCTTTCCATTTCAAAAATAAATAAATCACACTTACCCTCTCTGCCGATTGTGCGGTGCCAAAGAAGATTGGTATAAAAGCTAACCAAATGATGCAGGTAGTGTACATAGTAAATCCGATTGGCTTGGCCTCGTTGAATGTTTCTGGCACGCCACGGGTCTTGATGGCGTAAACAGTGCATGTGACCATCAAAAGGATGCTGTAGCCCAGAGAACAGATGAGCGACAGGTCTGAGATGTCGCACTTTAGGACCCCGCGGGCCTTCATCGGGTCGGATGTGCGCTGCTCGCCATAGTCCACCACTGTATGTGGTGGATCAACAGCAAACCACACAAACACACCAAGCAACTGAACTGAGATCAGGCTGAAGGTGATGACCAGCTGGGATGCAGGGCTGATAAAGCGTGGCGCTGCCACTGACTTTTTTCCTTGTTCAAAAATGCGGTGGATACGGTTGGTTTTGGTTAGTAGAGCCGCGTAGCTGAAGCACATGCCCAATCCCAGAAACACCCGCCTGAAGGAGCAGATGCCTAAACTGGGGGTGGCGATCATCAAGAAGGTGATGGCGTAACACAAGAAAATACCCGTCAGTAAGACGTAGCTCATTTCCCGTCCAGATGCACGCACGATTGGGGTGTCATTGTAACGGACAAAAGTGACCACTACAAAACTGGTGGCCAAAATGCCAAGGACGGCAACGAACACCGGCACAGCTGCCCAAGCCGAATGCCACTCCAGTTTGATGATCGGGATGGGGACGCAGCCAGTGCGGTTGCGGTCTGGACGCTGCTCGTATGGACAGAGTTCGCAACTGAACTCGCTGACCTGAAAGTGGTAGCCTTCGCATCGCTCACAGTGCCAACAGCATGGCACACCCTTCACGATCTTCTTACGTTCACCCATTTGACATGGCACACTGCACACTGAGGCTGGAAGTCTGGGGTCACCCGTCCGCCAGCGCATGACATTCACCTGCAGAAGAAAACAAAAATGTCTCATCAAATAAAAGCGAAGAGCAGACACGTGCTGCAAAATAACAAACTGCTCATTTAAGCAAGTCTAATTGGTCACATGTGCATAAAACACACACACAGAGCAACTCAGCAACCATGTCAATAATACCCAGAATAATTTTAAATGGCCAGGAAACAGAATACAGAACATGCAAAAAAAAAATCCAGAAAACCCTACAAACCACCAACAAATGGTATGTAGCATGATAAAAAGCCCAGAATACCTTAGCAACTGCTTAGAAATGATAACGCCCTAGCAACCACCTAGAAATGGCCTATACATGCTAATGAAATACTGTAACACTCAAGAAAATACAACCACCCAGAAACGCTATAACATCCTGAAAATGGCCAGAACACTCTAGCAACCAACTAGAAATAGTCTAAAAATAAACATGACCATAACACCCTAGCAACAACCTAGAAGCCATATAAGACAATAGGAACGTGTTACCTCCCAGAAACATGATTAAAATGAACACCCTTGCAACCAATAAGAAATTGTATAACACAATAAACATGACCATAACACCATAGCAAACAACTAGAAAGTGTGTAACATAATAAAATGACCATAATACACCAACTAGAAATTGTCTAAAATTGTTTAAAAAATGACTATAACACTCCTGCAACCACCTACAAAATATGTATCACAATGAAAATGAACATAACACCATGGCAAACAAATAGAATCTGTATAACATACTAAAATGAGCATAACACCATTGGCAACTATAAACTAATAAAAAATGTCCGTAACACCTAGCAAACAGCAGATATGGTAAAAAATGCTAAAAATGGCCAGAACTTGCAACGACCACGAAACTGCATTACAATATGCTAAATTTTTCAGTAAGTGCATCTAGAAAGTGTATAACATGATAAAATGACCATAACACCCTTGCAACCAACTACAAATTGTCTAAAATGGTTTAAAAAATGACCATAACACCCTTACAACCAAATATAACATATTTAAAAATGTCTGTTACACCTAGCAAACAGCAGACATGTTATAAAATCTAAAAAATGGTAGAACACACTTGCAACCACCAAGAAAACTGCATTATGATGTACTAAAAATGTCCAGAAAGTGTATCTAGAAAGTGTATCCCATGATAAACTGACCATAACACCATTACAACTATCTAGAAATTGCCCAGAATGGTTTAAAAAAATGACCATTGCACCCTTGCAACCATTTAGAAAATATGTAACACAATGAAAATGAACATAACAATACAACATAACAAATAACTAGAAACTGCATTATGATGTGCTAAAAATGTCCAGAAAGTGTATCTAGAAAGTATACAAGATGATTAAATGATCATAACTCCCTTGTCAACCAACTATAACATAAGAAAAAATTGTCAGGAGCACCTAGCAAACAGCTAGATATGGTATACAATGTATAAATATGCATAAAAGTCTAAAAATGGTGAGAACACACTTGCAACCACCAAGAAACTACATTACAATGTGCTAACAATGTCCAAAAAGTGTATACCATGATTAAAATAACCATAACACACTTGCAACCAACTATAACATAATAAAACATGTCTGCGTAATGCCTAGCAGAAATGTATAATTATGTATAAAATGCTAAAAATGGCCAGAACACACTTGCAACCACCAGGAAACTGCACTACAATATGCTAAAATGTCTAGAAAGTGTATCTATAAATTGTATACCATGATAAAATGACCATAACACCCTTGGAACCCCTTAGAAAACATGTAACACAATCAACATGAACATAACACATTAGCAAACAACTAGAGACGGTATAACATGATAAAATGACCATAACACCTTTGCAACCTAGTAGAAATTATATAAAATAATTTTTAAAAATGGCTGCAACACATAGCAAACAGCTAGATATGTTATAAAAGGTATAAACATGTATAAAATGCTAAAAATGGCCAGAACACACTTGCAACCACCAAAAAACTGTACTATGATGTGCTAAAAATGGCCAGAAAGTGTGTCTAGAAAGTGTATACCATGATAAAATAACCATAACACCCTTGCAACCAACTAGAAACTGTCTAAAATGGCTTAAAGAAGGACCATAACACCCTTGCACATTGAACACATTAAAAATAAACATAACACCATAACAAACAACTAGAAACGGCATTACGATATGCTAAACATGTCCAGAAAGTGTATCTAGAAAGTGTATAATTTGATAAAATGATCATAACACCCTTGTCAACTAACTATAACATAAGCAAAATTGGCAGTAGCACCTAGCAAACAACTAGATATGGTATAAAATGTATAAATACATATAAAATGCTAAAAATGACGAGAACACACTTGCAACCACCAAGAAACTACATTACATTATGCTCAAAAATCCCCAGAAGACCATTTGAACCACTGGGTAATTGAATTCCAACTTACTAAACACAGCAATAATATTAAAGCAAGGCCTAAAAAGATTACAGTGAGTTTTGCACATGCAAAAAAACACTCATTTAATCTTACACACCCTCATCTTTCACATCCAAGTGGAAAGAATACAATTGTTTCAGTAATTTACATATTGAAAGTTGGCTATTAGTAGTTTACTAAGCACGCTGGTTTATTTAAAGTGACCTTCGTGCATCTTTCGCACTGTAAATGATAAAACATCCACCTACAAATAATAATGGAAAAAGAGCTGTCAAAAGACGAAGACCAGAGGCCTAGATTTAAACAAGAAAACTGCATCCAAAAAGTCTCATTACCCACACATACGCATCACATCAATGTGGGTTGTGTCACATTTGCAGAAGAAATCATTTTATTACCCCTTAGTGCCTGAAAGCTGTGGAAAATAAGAAGCCGACGCTGCTCTTTAAAGTGCAGTCAGTTTGGCTCCCGGGCGCAACTTTTGATGACAGATATATTTTCAGGACAAACTTGTGCCAGAGGCGTTTGAGATTAAATAAATAACATGACAAAAACCCGTTAGAGAAGTGACGGCGATATATTATGCGCACGTCTATTAAAAAAATTGTAATTGCACATAAAAAAATGTTTGGCAGAACAATCCATTGGACAAATAAGGACAGCTCTATACTTGTGCTCTATGGTTCTCGCTGTTGCTTGCTTTACGAAGATGGCAGCGAATGAATTATTCATGCTTGAGACAAATTATGCCTGGCAAAAACAGATTGGCTTTAATTAGAGAAATGAAAAAAGAAGGGACATATTAAAATGTGGAAAAAAGAGAGAGAGAGAATTTGCAAATGAACAGAAGTTTAATTTGACTTATCACATAAAAGGGTATGAAGGGTATTTAAGAATAATTGAAAGACCAAATCCCTTCATTTGATTCTTCCCATTGAGTCTGAAACAAAAGCCACACTGACCGTTCACAATTAGGCTGTTTAATTTGGGTTTTATTCATCTTGAAAACACACTAATAGGGAACGAGAAGTGTTTTTGAGGTTCAAACGCTGTCAGAATTAACACAAACCACTTACATGCTTGCGGTGTTATTCATAGTTAGGGTTAGGGATTTAAACAAATCTCTAACCCTAAGTAGTAAGTACTAAATTGCAGCACAAATCGTCCTGCATAATTTGTGCAGCAGAAATCAAATGCGTGACTTGATGAGGCGAGATGTACTTTTATAAGTGATCAAACCTGAAAAAGCACAAAATGAAATCCTAAAAAGCAGAAAAAACACCTAGAATCTGCACAGCGATATGCTTAAAAAGCTCTATCCATAACTACCTAGCAACATGCTAAAAATGTCTAAGTAATAATGAGAAGAATAAATAACTTGGTGAGAGTGGCAGGACAAATTATGGGGATCCAGACACTTTCATTTTTTATTTCTGAGGTGTGCATGATTCAGCAAACCAACAAGAAACCAAAAATTTATTCAAATGTGTTACTTTTTTGGGTATGAGCTGATGAATTCAGACTAAAGATGAAAGGGTTCGATTTTGCAGGCATAATCAATATAACCAGGGGCGGACTGGGACAGGGGCAGAAGGGGCAGGTCAAATTGACCATCAGACCACCAGGAAATGCGAAAACATTTCTGCATTTCCAGAATAAACGCAACCCAGTGCTCCCTATGGGCAGTCTGACCCTGAATATAACTCTTCTTTTTCTCCCATTGTAAATTAAATTGATTAATGAGCAAATATCACAGGTTTGTTAACAGGATATGATAACTGCAATAGTTAGTACATCAGATTGTTGAGGGTTCTGTTTGCAATAGATTGCATTTTTCTATGAAATTGTTG
This sequence comes from Danio kyathit, assembly GCA_903798195.1. Lineage (NCBI taxonomy): Eukaryota > Metazoa > Chordata > Actinopteri > Cypriniformes > Danionidae > Danio > Danio kyathit. The sequence continues at coordinate 5,411,740 of LR812522.1, read as the reverse complement.
TACTAATAAAAATGAAAGGATTGTGACTTTTTTTTAATGTTATACTTACAAACAGGTAAAATAAATACTACAACAACAACATGCTTTTTTTTTTTTTGTTTTTTTGCATGTTTCAAAGTGGTTTCCAATGTGTTCTGGACATTTTTAGTAAGCACCCTTTAAAAACATCTGCATTATACCATGATGAAAACCCTAGAAACATCCAAAGTGAGGTCTAGCCTCATGCAGAGTTCAGCCCAAGCAAATTACCACCAGCATCCCAAAATTACATTTAAGAAATGTGTGTAGATCATCCTAGCAATGATCAAAATACCCTAGCAACCTCTTAGCAACATGATAGCATGAAGTTAGCATTGCTTAAAATGCCAGAACACCATAGCATCTACCTGGCAGCATGCTAGTAGGTTGTTGTTGTTTGTTTGTTTGTTTGTTTGTTTGTTTGTTTGTTTGTTTGTTTGTTTGTTTGTTTGTTTGATTGATTGATTGATTGTGCATATCTCTAATCTGCACCCTTTAAAAACACCCAGAACTCTGCATCATAGCATGAGGAAAACTCCAGCAACATCTACAGCGAGGTCTAGCCTCATTCTGCACAAGCAAACCACTACTAGCATCCCAAAATTGCATTCAAGAAATTTGTGTAAATCATCATAACATTGCTTGAAATGCCAGAACACCATACACTTTCAGAAATAAAGGTATACGCTAGGGTGGTACCTTTTCAAAAGGTACAAATTTTGTACCTTAAAGGTCCATATTAATACCTCAAGGGTACATATTAGTACCTAAAAAGTACAAAAGTGTTCCTCTTTAAATTATTAGGTACTAATGTATACTTCTGAGGTACCAATATGGACCCTTTAAGTACAAATGTGTACATTTTAAAAAGGTAAGCACCCTTTAAAAACATCTGCATCATAGCATGAGGAAAACCCTAGAAACATCCAAAGCAAGGTCTAGCCTCATGCAGTTTGAGTTCTGCACAAGCAAACCATTACTAGCATTCCAAAATTGAATTCAAGACATTTGTGTAGATTCAATTCAATTCAATTCATCTGTATTTCCATAATGCTTTTACAATGTAGATTGTGTCAAAGCAGCTTCACATAGAAGATTATAGTAAATTGAAACAGTGTCAGTCCAGTTTTCAGTGTTGAAGTTCAGTTTAGTTTAGTTAGTAGATGATAGATCATCCTAGCAACACTCAAAAAACCTAGCAACCCCTTAGCAACATGATAAAATACTAATTAGCAACAGACACCCAGAATTCTGCATCATATTATGGGTAAACCCCTAAAAACATCTGCATAGAGTTCTGCGCAAGCAAACCACCGCCAGCATCCTCAAAAAAATTGCATGTAATTTCACACGCCCTCAACCTTTGGAATCAGAGCGACAGAATGTTCCCGCTTCAGCGATTTACATATTGAACGCTTGCTACCAGTCGTTTAGCAAAGTGACCCACGTGCATCTCTGTAAACAGTAAAATTGCAAAACACAGTCATCGGCTTTGCGTATTGATTGTGAAAATGTGTTTTTTTGTTTTTGTTTTTTTTTTAAAATGAAATGTTAACCTCATTCAGAGTCCCAATCTTTCCAGGCTAACAAATGCTTTATTTCCTTCTCTATCCCTCCCGGATGTGTCAGTAAAATTGAGCTACATGCAAATCACCGGGCTTCTCTTCCCCTGTATCTCATCCAGAGATGATCTGCTTAAGCCCTTAAAGTACAATTGAAATCAAAACTAACCATGTTGATTTTGTTAGCTCACATTGGTAGTTTTGTGGTGAACAATTCATCTGTGCATGTCATTAACCTGTTAGCCAGCACTGACTTATGGGGATTTACACTTACCCAACTAAGTAGGACAATAGGATAGGATAACTGTAATAGTTCTTGACCCCTGTGAGCTACAAACAAATATTCAACTCAGGCTCATTATTGATACGTACCCCTGTATACATGCGAGTGCCATTCGCGCCTGCTGTTCTCATGTAAATCCACCAGAGACCGCTGTCGACTGACTGACTGATCACCCCCTTCCCTAAACCCAACCGATAGTTTTTCAAAAGCACCGACTGACCCAACCACCTCCCCCCTAAACCCCACCGACAGTGTTTTTAAAAGCAATCCAGAAAAACAAAAGCCCTTGCGGCTGCCTGATTTTTATTACATTTTCAGATCTTACCACATTCTCTCCCTGTTATTTACAAGTTTATTTTATTTTTTGCCTTTTGTTTTACCTGCTTTCTGCAACCTTTCATCACCAGACTCAAACCCCATCATCGCGGTCAACTTTTCTCTGTGTCTCAAGTCTGCTAACATACACGGCGAGCCACTCTGCAAACTGGTAACAGCGGAAAAGCCATTTACTCGGAGGTAAGCGGTCAGCTGGTAGCGCGAAAAGAAGCACAAGCCATCTGCAGTGTCACACCGCACCGTAGCATTCGTTTTAAAGACGTAATGCAGCCATACATAGCTCTGGCTACATAATTCGTGCTTGATATAATTGTATACGGGACTACGTATTCACAAAGAGCCTGTGTTGCAAATATTATGTATGATTGGGAAGAAGACACTTTGAGCTTTACTATGGTCCATCTAGCCCAGGGGTGTCCAAACTCAGTCCTGGAGGGCCGGTGTCCTGCATATTTTAGTTCCAACCCCAATTAAGCACACCTGAACCAGCTAATCAACCTCTTTCTAGGTATACTAGAAATATCCAGGGAGGTGTGTTGAAAGAAGTTGGAGCTAAACTATGCAGGACACAGGCCCTCCAGGACCGAGTTTGGACACCCCTGGTCTAGCCAGTTTAATGCTAAACAAACATAAAACAATATAGATGCAAAAGTAATGACAAGCAAAAAATGTATTGTGTTCAATATTTGTTTTTTATATATAAGGACAGAAAAACATTATTTTAATTAAAAATTATATTTATTTATATTTATATATTATATATTTATAGTTTATATTTTAAATTTGATGAACATAACATGCAAATTTGAAAAAAAAAAATGTTTGCCCTTGTAATATTTAGTTGAAATTTAAAAATGCACTTCCTGTTTTTGTTTTTCAGCTAAATGCTCAGATTAGGTTTGTCTGACGTATTGGGTGTGGCTAACATACTTAACCACGCCCCTTCAGCTGTCAGTTTTGACAACATACAGACATGGTGAGGAGGTGGAGTCTGTTAGGTTGTTTCCCAATCTTTCGAATGAAATGTCTACATTACTACATCCAATCAGCTCACAGTAGAAAAAAACAAGCCACACCCACTTGTTTTCTCATTTAATATTCCAATAGTCTAGGAATTGCGTCACAATACAAAAAAAAAACAGACACACAACGTCATAAGACGTTAATATTAGGTTAGATTTAGGTCGCCAGGATATTATCTTGACGTCCAATAACGACATGAAATGACGTTGATATTTGGTTGATTTTAGGTTGTGTTGGTAAGTGACCAAAATCTAACGTGTGGACAAACATCTTAAACCAACTGTGGTGAGGGGGCGTGGCCGAGAGCCGTGGGAACGAAACGAGGTCCGCCACAGGTGTTTCTCATACCTGCCTCAAATCCCATGGAAGGAGCTCTGGACTATAAGAGGAGGAACGATGGCAGAGGAGGACGAGAGAGGACCGGGCCCGGACATATTGTTTTACTTTTGCTTTCAGTTTGACGGCAGTCTCCGTGAGGAGCTGCCCTCCATTTGTTTTGGTTTAGACGGCAGTCTCCATGAGGAGCTGCCGTCCCTTTTATTAATAAATATTTGTTAAAACGGTTCTCTGCCTCCTCCTTCCTGGCGGCCAGGTGGCCGTAAACTTCATTACACCAACGTCATATTGATGTCAAATATTTACATTTATATGTGAGGTACAGTATGGCAACCAAAATCCTATATCTGATAGACGTCATAGTGGTAACGTTCACACAAAGTCAAGCTTTAACATCATTAGACATTGATATTTTGTTGTTTTTAGGTTGCGTTGCAAAGTAACCAAAATGCAACGTCTGTCCAACGTTGAATATTGATGTCGGCCTGACGTTAGATTCTAATGTCAAACCGATTTTTATTTCCAAACTAAATGCAATGTGCCATGACGTTGAGGTACAACATCAATCTGACATCATGTTGACGTCCTGTGCCTGCTGACCAGCTTCTGGTTCATGAGGACTTTAAGGGAAGGGTTTAACAGTGGAGTTAAGAAGTAAGATTTACAGGATTTTTTTGGAGGGCAGTATCACAACTCCTCTAAGTGACTTTTTCCCTCCCACTCACCTGCACAGACACAAAAGCCCAGAGGAGCTACGGTTTCTCCGTCACGTATCAGAAAACGACAGCTTCAATCTCTCCTCCACTGCGAGAGCTTTTGGCCATGAAACCACGACTCGTTTCTGGCTCCATTAAATTTGCTTCGCAGCCAGGCATAACACATTACAAGCTTATCTTCCATCTCGTTGACTAATGAAGGCCCGGGAGTATTCGTGTCACATGCATCATCGGGAAAAAAGATAAGATTGCAAACATTTACGCTTGAATGTATCAGATGTGGACACACAAACATCATTGCACCCTGGGAAGACAAAAAAAAAAAAACTGAATGCATGGATGAGCAGGAAAAGCTCTTTCACTCACGTTTAGATGCAGTTTGTTTGTCCACTGGCCGATCACTTTGTACTCAGCTGTGGATTTGTTGGTGATCTGATACTGGAAGATGTCGTATCGTCCTGGTGCGTCCCCGTTCTGATTGAAGACCACTGGAGTTCCTGCGCTTCCTGTAAAACATGATAGGACAACATGTTGAGGAGCGAGTCAATCAATGTTTTTAGTCCCGTATACACTGTAGAAAACATCCATAAATTAGCAGTATTTCATATTTTGTGATTCATGTGATTTGTGATTTTTCCCATCCGTTTATTTATGGTTTTGAAATGCATTATGGGATCTTGATCTTTCTTCCAACAACTTCGAAACCTTAAAAAGTTGGAATAAGTGACTTTTATGAACATTTTTAATATTTTACAGTGATATATTGTCAGGGTTGGTGTTGTATATTACGCTACAAAACCTTGTAATAAACTGCCAGTACATTTTCTGTTATTTTACAGACTTATTTCTCTATATATGATTTTTTATACATTATATTACTGCAAACTACTAAAATGTCAGTAAAAATCGCTTTGTCAAACTGTAGAATTGAATTTTCAACATCAAAAGTAAACAGAGCTGAAATCAACATCCCATAATACAATTCACAATCATAAATAAACAGAAAACACTGATAATTAACAGATATTATTACAGTGTAGCTACACACTGTTCAATAGACTTGAGTGATAGTGATACTTATCAACCATTTTATAGGTTGTTCAATTATATGATATTTACAGTATGTTTTGGATGCTTAAAAGCCATGGATGCACAATACTGCTGTGAAAAAGTGTTTGCCCCCTTTTTTAGTTGTTGGCATGTTTGTCACAATTTAATGTTTCAGAAAAAAAAAATATATATATATATATATATATATATATATATATATATATATTTATTTAAATATATATATATATATATATATTTATTTAAATATATATATTTAAATATATATATATATATATATATATATATATATATATATATATATATATATATATATATATATATATATATATATATATGTATATATATATATATATATATATATATATATATATATATATATATATATATATATTGCAGATAGAAAAAAAAAAAAAAAAAAATATATATATATATATATATATATATATATATATATATATATATATATATATATATATATATATTGCAGATAGAAAAAAAAAAAAAAAAAAATATATATATATATATATATATATATATATATATATATATATATATATATATATATGTATATATATATTGCAGATAGAAAAAAAAATATATATATATATATTTTTTTTATTAGATCCTTAATGGTACTAACACATTTCAAAAACATTCCAAAAATGTTTTTTTCAATAATGTTTGCAAATCATGAACTTTACTTTAATGTAACCAATATTATTGGAACATAATTGTGTTATCTGGGCATACCAGCCATTTACTTAAAATGGAAAGGTTTTTCCTTGCATTTTCAAAAAGTTTCATGACGACAACATTGTCAAAATCTTCTCTTGATTTTTTCCAGAATGACAGGTACAGTTCAAACATTTTCCATTAATTTCCTTGACACTGGAATGACATCAAACAAATCTATAATTTACAGTAAAGTGAAGAGACACGACATTTCATTCCACTGTATGTCCACACCTGTAGCGGAATGACAATAAAGCTCAACTTGACTTGACGTTCAATCAAAAACAGATGCATCAATCAAAGTCTATACTTGTTTCCCTTTTCTTAATAATCCATTTCACTCAGTCAGAATTCTGAAGATCTGTTCAGTTTCATCTCAACTTTACAGTACAAATGAAATCAAAACTAACCATATAATTTTGTTAGCTCACATCGCTAGTTCTGTGGTGAACAATTAATCTGTGCAGGTCATTAGAAAAATAAAAATGTTTGCCCTTGCAATCTTTAATTGAAATCTGAAAATGCACTTCCTGTTTGTTTTCAGTTCAATTCTCAGATTAGGTCAGTCTGAGGCTAACATACTAAACCACGCCCCTCCAGCTGTCAGTTTTGACAACAAAGAGAAATGATGAGCAGGAGGAGTCTGTTAGGTTGTAATAACAAACCCAAATGCTTTCCCCGATCTTTATGAATGAAACGCCTACTTTACTACATCCAATCAGCTCACGGGATAGAAAACAAGCCACGCCCACTGTCTTCTCATTTAATATTCCATTTCTCTAGGAACTGCATCACATTATGAAAAAGAAATGGTTGTAGCTTCTGGTTCAAGCGGACTTCAAGATGATGCAAAGGTTATGGGTAAAGCTGCAGACTCCCAACAGGTGAATTAAAAAGTCAAGGTGTCAAGATCTCATGTTTCAGACAGAAAGTCTCACAGCTCTACACGAGCCGCTGCGCTGCGGGATCAGATGTCACAGGTGTAAATAATACATGCCGTTTCCTGCTGTATGCGCAAAGATCACGGCAACCTTGTGAGGAGATAAGAAGGTGGAAGGGTAATAAAATCAGTCAGCTTTTTTTTCAAAATATCAACACGCACCTCCATGCATGTACCTTCACCGGGGATATTTTTTGACACTCCATTCAGATGCTCAGTTCAAAGCGCTTTGAGATCAAATTACATGAACTAAAATGTCAAACGAACAGATTTGCATAAAATATTCTGCTATAAAAATAATTTGACTAAAAACTACCAAGTCCTTCAGCTCTGATTAAATGTTTGATGAAGACGATAGCCAGCCTTCTTCGTCCAAAATGTTAGGAAAGTGAAATTGAAAATTTATTTACTTATTATAAAACTTAAAACAAACATCTAAATTATACAGTAATCTTTTAGACAGTGTTTGTGCAGTCATATTGTTAGATAACGTTTTAGTTTAAGTACTAACTCTCACCATTAATCATTAGTGGCTTATTACCTGCATATTATTAAGATGTTGACTGTTTATTTGTAACTATAAAGCACATATTCTGGGCGTCATGGTGGCCTCTCGCTTCACAGGAAGAAGGTTGCTGGTTTGAGCCCTGGCTGGGCCAGTTGGCATTTCTGTGTGGAGTTTGCATGTTATCCCTGTGTTGGCGTGGGTTTCCTCCGGGTGCTCCGGTTTCCCCCACAGTCCAAAGACATGAAGTACAGGTGAAGTGAATAAACTAAAATGGCCGCAGTGTATGTGTGTGAATGCAAGAGTGTGTGGGTGTTTCCCAGTGTTGGGTTGGGGCTGGAAGGGCATCTGAGGCTTAAAAACATATGCTGGAAAAGTTGGCGATTCATTCCCCTGTGGGGACCCCTGATTAATAAAGGTACTAAGCCGAAAAGAAAATGAATGAATGAATGAATGAATGAAGCACGTATTCTGCATAATCTTATACTACATCTCTAATCCCAATACCTACAACCTTAATAACTATTAATAAGCAGCAAATTAAACGTTTATTGAGCTAAAAGTCATAGTGAATGGTTTATGAACAGCTAGAATTATACCTTAAAATAAAAAGTGGACTATTTTTTAATTATAAAGTATATTATTCATTCATTCATTTTCTTTTTGGCTTAGTCCCTTTATTAATCCGCGGTCGCCACATCAGAGTTAACTGACAACTTATCCAGCACATGTTTTACGCAGCGAATGCCCTTCTAGCTTCAACCCATCTCTGGGAAACATCCATACACACAATTTAGCCCACCCAACTCACCTGTACCGCATGTCTTTGGAATGTGAGGGAAACCGGAGCACCCGGAGGAAACCCACGCGAACACAGGGAGAACATGCAAACTCCACACAGAAACGCCAACTGACCCAGCCGAGGCTCGAAGCAGTGACCTTCTTGCTGTGAGGCAGCAGTACTACCTACTGTGCCACTGCGTCGCCTAAAGTATTCATTCATTCTTATCGGCTTAGTCCCTTTATTAATCCGGGGTCGCCACAGCGGAATGAACCGCCAACTTATCCAGCACGATTTTACGCAACGGATGCCCTTCCAGCCGCAACCCATCTCTGGGAACATCCACACACTCATTCACTACGGATAATTTAGCCTACCCAATTCACCTGTACTGCATGTCTTTGGACTGTGGGGGAAACCGGAGCACCCGGAGGAAACCCACGCGAATGCAGGGAGAACATGCAAACTCCACACAGAAACGCCAACTGACCCAGCCCAGCCGAGGTTCGAACCTGCAATACAGCGACGTTCTTGCTGTGAGGCGACAGCACTACCTACTGCGCCACTGCATCGCCCGCCTAAAGTATATTATATCATATATAAAACATAATAATGCTTTTATAAAGCATGCACTGATTATACTGCATAAGTCTAAAAGCTTTTTGGCTATTTCATACTTTTAGTTAACATTTATGATCCTTCTCAAAATAATAATGACATGACAAGGCTTTAAATAAATAGGTTTAAGAAATAAGCATCAGATCTGAAACAACCATCAAGTGTTGGGGTATTGCATTACAAGTAATGTGAGTTACATAATAAAATTAGTTTTCTAAGTAACAAGTTAAGTAATACATTACTTTAAAAAATGATGAACAAAAATATTTGAGTAATTAAAAAAAAATAATGCAAGTTACTTTTTAGTTTAATTAATTAGTTTTCAAAAAAAATAGCTTAATTAAAATGAATGTTTTCACATAAATCATGCACTCAATGAGGCATATAATCAGAAGATAATCTTTATATATGGCATGTCTAGAATCATAAAGTTCTTTGAAGATAACATTATCCTAAATTATAATTTTTTGATGTGTTTTTTTTAAGGTAAAAGAAGGTTATACAGTACATTGTTAATTGCAGAACTTCTCTATTAAAACACGAAAAAATGCATGTTCTCAGATTCAGCCAGGTAAGAAAAAGTAACCAAAAGTAACTCAAAAGTAATGTAACACATTACTTTCTATATAAAATAACTATGTAACTAGTTACTTTTATTACTCAATAATGTAATGCATTACTTTCAGAAGTAGCTTTCCCCAACACTGCAAACATCTTGTTCCTTTACTAAAAACACATTATATGCATCTCTTCTGAATAGATTTACAGTATGAGAGTCATTGTTTATTATTATTGCATGTCAAATCTTCTATATAACTCATATGTGGTTCAGTGTCACCTCTAAGTTCAACATCGTAGCTGGAAGAAGCAGATAAAAAAAACAGGTAACAGCAGTGACAAGATAAATCCATCAGTCCCTACACACTTCACTATGAAGACAGCATCAGACTAACTTGCAATCTCCCTCAAATGAAGCTGCAATTCAAGCATTGTATAATCACAGCTAATTGCCAGAAATACAGATATTAATAAACATTATTTGTCAGCACAATCTCTGGAAATCAGGTCGACGGGTGAACCGGCATGAACCAGTTTAATGAGTTTAATTTAAAACTTGAAAAGACTCGATGAAGAACAGAAATGTCAGCATTTAAGTTCATTTGTACTAAGCGATTCTAAATGTCCTGGGAAATGAAGCTGCAGCATTTTCTTACACTTCCTCAATCTTTGCAGAGTGTGGTTTCAGTGATTGAAAAAGACACTTGTGACCCGTGGTCGTAAATAACAGATGCCCTGCCTTCAGAAAAAACACACAAGGACGTGTCGGATTTAGATGACACTGCTAATGTGTTGTGACGAACCGATTCGGTTTCTCATTCTTGAATACATGAATTATAATTTGAGGTGAGAGAAAAACGAGTATCAGTGAGACCATCTTCTTATTAACCGTATAAACCAAAAGTTAATCTGTAAACAAGCATTGAAAAAAAAAGATTTAAAAAAAAAAAAAGATTTTTTAAGGTAAGTGGTTGCAAACTATTTATATGGCCTGAATTTAAACCAACACATGAAATGTAGTAATGTTCAACTTCATTTGTTTGTTTAAATTCAGCCCATATAAATTGTTTGCAACTACCTACCTTAAAAATATTTAGTAAATCCAATGAATCATTTTTTTCAGTGTGTTTGTTAAAACCACTTATTTAAAATGAGCTGAAACAACACAATTTGAGATTGTTTTGGGCACAACACAATTTTTTTATGTACAATCCACTTCTATTTGCAACACAGGCTCATCATGGATACGTACCCCTGTCTATATTTCTGGAGAATGCAAATTATGTAGCCAGAGGTACGTCTGACTGCATTTCATCTTTAAACTGCATATGTTGGCAGACATGGGATGTGGAGTGGAGTTGACTGCGATGACGGGGTTCGAGTCTGGCGAAGAATAGTTCCAGAAACCAGGTAAAACAAAATAAAAAAAAAAATAAACGAGTAAAAGCAACAGGCTGAAAACTTGTTGAAATCACGTGGGCGTAGCGGCTTTTCTTTTTCTAGATTGCTTTTGAAAACACTATCGGTTGGGTTTAGGGCACGGGGTGGGTAAGTCAGTTGGGCAGTCATTCAGTCAACAGCTAGCTGGCCTGGTTAGCTAAAGTGTATATTGAGCCCTCTGGTGGATTTATGCAAGAAGAGGATGCACAAGAGGAATTTGTAATCATCAAAAAGCATATACAGAGGCCTCTGGTGAATTTGAAAAAACAAAAACTATGAGCAGACGTACCTAAGGTTATGTATTTTGCTATCCTTAGAAATGTAGACCTGGGTACATTTCCGCATTTCCATGGTATATTTGTTAAGTTAACTTAATCGATTTGTCTTGGGATAACAGAAATGAATTATGTGGACCCCTGCATATTTTACAGAGTAGTTTAGTTACTTTTTTTTTAAAACTGCACTGTAAAAAATGCTGGGATGCACACAATCAATTTGTGTCAGAATAACATGAAAAAATTAAACTAACTTATTCGTTTTTATAAATGAGGAGTTCATATGCAAAAACCTCTAAATGCCGTCTGAGATTTTCTCCTAAATGAGCATTTTACTCAGCCTCCTATGTTTATGTTCAGTTATTTTACTTTAAAGGCAATGAAAAGAACTGATCCATCACTATAAAAGTAACATTACTGAACCTGCACACATGAGTCTGAGAAAAATCTGAGTCTGATTCCTGAAAGACTACAGTGACAGATGAGTCTCTGAACTGATCCCATGAGCCAGCCTGCACACACGGTGGCCTACTCACACCTGTAGTTTCTCCACGATGGATATCCAGCGTTCTTCAGTCTCCGGTGCCTAGGCTGCAGCTCTGCAAAAGAAGTTTGGCCTAAGGAGGAATGGTCGTGCCCAGCTGAGCCTGGTTTCTCTCAAGATTTGTTCCTTTACTTTCGTCAATTGGTGAAGTTTATTCTTTGCCACTGTCGCCACTGGGTTACTTGGTTTTATGACTTGTGGAGCTGCGCATCGATGGATTTGCTCTTTAGTGATTGGTCTTTCAGTAGTGAAAATTAAACCACACTGAACTGAACTAAACTGAACTTCAACTCTGAAAACTGGACTGACACAGTTTCAACTTACTAGAACTTCTATGTTAAACTGCTTTGACACAATCTACATTGTAAAAGTGCTACAGAAATAATGATGCTAATTTTAGAAGAAAATATCAAATGACATTTAGAGGTTTTTGCATCTAAACTCTTCAAATTTAAGTAGATTAAACATAAAACAATCAAGTTGTCCCCAAAACACCCTTAAGATTAGTGTTGTTTCAGCTGTTTTTAAATAAGTACTTTGAACAAACAACAAACGCCTTTTTTTAAAGTGTGATGAACATTAGAAGTCAGCAGATGAACAGCAAACCTGATTTTTTATAAGCACAGATGAGAATAAAACTCCACCTAGACGAGCTTCAGAAGTGCTTCAGGAGCTTTGTGCGAGACAAAATAACATGGCGATTTAATTGCTTAAGAAAAGCAGTACTCTTAAACAGATAAACGGCTCAGGAAGTCAGTCCCCGGGGCTCTGAAACACAAGCCAACCACATTTCGCCACTCAAACGTATAACGAAAAAAACAATCTACTGGGCCAGACGTCTGAAAGTCTAATATCGTCATGCATTATCTTCAGTGCAAAAACACAAATGTTCAGCCACCCAAAAAATTAACATGGTGTCTTAAACACATGCCAAAGCAAGTAAACCAACCTGAACTGCGTTTATAGACATTTGACTGATTATATTGGAAACACAGCCTTGTTAAATATTTGAAAACATCCTAAGGGCAATTCAAGGCAGTATCTGTTAAGTTTTTATGAAGAATTTTAGCTGAGATGAATAATAGACTGGTGTGTTTAATGAAACTTTAATCCATATAAACATATCAAAACAATATGTCTTATTAAAGTTACAGAAATCCTGATGTAAACTTTTAGTTAGCACTTCATTGAACATGTACACAGACATCACCTACTATATAACTCATTATGTGCCGTCTATAAAGAGCCCCACATTTGACGTGAGAGGAGAGCTCGATTAGCCAGACCCTCCTGCCTGTCGTTTTAATTATTTTATTTTGTTTTGGATCATGACCTCAGTTCACTACCATCCAAACGCTCTTCACCACTGACTTTCATTTGACTTTGACTTTATGTTGCCTCTTGGCCAGGTCGTTATTGTAAATGAGAACTGGTTCTCAATTGACTTACCTGGTTAAATAAAGGTTATTATTAGGTTGCTTTAAAGATCCTCTGTTATTTATGAGATTTGGTATTAAATCATTTCTCTTTTTACGATTAACCTGGTCCGCATCGCCTTGCTTATGTTACAATTTTGAGCCGGTTGTAACAATTGTGTAAAGCGCTATACTAATAAACTTGAATTGAATTGAATTGAGTTATGCACTGTAAAAAATTAAATGACAAAAAGTCTTGAAATCAAATATTTTTATGCTACTTTAATATTAATCATTTAAGCGTGTTTCAACCGCATTTCTTTAGTTATACAAAGTTAAACCTAATATTTTTAGTCAGTTTGATTGATGTACAGTAATTTGAGTTGACTAAAAGTTTCTTTGATTCAACTAAAAAACTAATGTAGGCAGCATGATTGTTTTACAGTGTGCAATTAAGAGAAAAGGTGGTATAAGGACAAGACTTAATAAATATACAAATATAAATCAATCCTCGTCAATTATCAATGTAGGTATTTAAAAAGTAAATATTTAATTAAGGGCGGCGCAGTGGCACAGTAGGTAGTGCTGTCGCCACACAGCAAGAAGGTCGCTGGTTCGAGTCTCGGCTGGGTCAGTTGGCGTTTCTGTGTGGAGTTTGCATGTTCTCCCTGCGTTCGCGTGGGTTTCCTCAGGGTGCTCTGGTTTCCCCCACAGTCCAAAGACATGCGGTACAGGTGAATTGGGTAAGCTAAATTGTCCGTGGTGTATGAGTGTGAATGAGTGTGTGTGGATGTTTCCCAGAGATGGGTTGCGTCTGGAAGGGCATCCGCTGCGTAAAATCATGCTGGATAAGTTGGCGGTTCATTCTACTGTGGCGACCCAGGATTAATAAAGAGACTAAGCCGAAAAGAAAATGAATGAATGTTTAATTAAATAATGTTTTATGTTAAATACATGTTTTTGCATGTTTAAAAAACAACAAAGTAAATAATATTTGACAAAAAGTTGTGACAACAAAGATTTTTATGTTACTTTTACTTATTTTAATTAGCTAATCAGGTTATTTTTTGACTTATAAAAAGTTTAACTTAATATTTGAGTTAATTTGTTTCAACTAAAACAAAACTAAGGCAGCAAAAAATTACAATGAACTTGCTGTATTGTAAACAAAACAGAAAAATTTATGGACCATTTCATGTTTGTATATTTGAAGAAATATGCCTATTTATTTAATATTCTCTATGAATGTTCAAAATAGTCTCAAAATATAAAATCCAATCAGAAAAAAAATAACATTTCATGAATGATTTGTCAATAACACGCTACACTCAGGGCTCAATTTGTGCCGGAACAAGCCGAACCATTTTACCAATCCCCTTCCTCACACGAAATCCCGCCTGCCCCGCCCCGCTCTTCACATTCTTCTGCGACTTCCCAACCCTGTTCTCTTTCGCCCACGACACCTCTCCCTCCTTTGGTAACACGCCGGATCTGTTACCCCGATCAGTTCCGGGACCTTGCAATTTACAAATTAATCAGTGTCTACACTGTAAAAAAATCCTATGACAAAAAGCTATAACAACAAATGTGTTAATGTTACTTTAACTAATTATTATCAGTTAATCAGGTTTCAACTAAACATTTTTAGTTATTCGAAGTTTAACTTATTTCTTTTTACTTAATATTTTTAGTCAGTTTGACTAATGTTGTGTTGAGATGACTAAAAAGGTTCATTTATTCAACTAAAGAACTTGAGGCAGCACATTTTTTTACAGCATAACATTCATTCATTCATTCATTCATTCATTCATTCATTCATTCATTCATTCATCTTCTTTCAGCTTAGTCCCTTATTTATCAGGGGTCACTACAGCGGAATGAACCGCCAACTATTCCAGCATATGTTTTAAGCAGCGAATGCCCTTCCAGCTGCACCCCAGCACTGGGAAACACCAATACACTCTTGCATTCACACACACTCATACACTACAGCCAATTTAGTTTATTCAATTCCCCTACAGCGCATGTGTTCGGACTGTGAGGGAAACCGGAGCACCTGGAGGAAACCCACACCAAGACGGGGAAACATGCAAACTCCACACAGAAATGCCAACTGGCCCAGCTGGGACTCGAACCAGTAACCTTCTTGCTGTGAGGCGACAGTGCTAGTCACTGAGCCACCGTGCCGCCACAGTGTAACATCTTAAGAATAATATTTAAACAACAAATAAACAAACCTCTGCTTCTCTGTGCATGGAACCGAGGATTATTATTTATTATCATAGGAACAATTGGAAAAGAAAGAGAAGAGCACACACTTTCCAGTATTTTCAGCTTTTGGTCATGAATATTAATGGTGTGCATGACCAAGTCCAAGCTGATCTGGTGAAAGTTCATTTAGTTCACTCACTCAGACTCAGCCGACGCTCCTTAAAACTGTTGTTCTTTTTACGCTGGCGGCTACAATTATTTCCTTTCCACTGCAGCCAAGCGAAGCCAAACTCTTAAAATACGACCATTCTCTCCCAAAAGCTGCGACATCCCTGATACTTTGAGCTTGTAGAAATCTTGCAACCATCACTAATAAGAGGTTTCTATTTTTGTTTGCTAGCGATCCGCACATTTAGCCTCTCGTTTGGAGCCCAGATTTCCAGTCGCTGATTAGATGAAGGTTTTTTTTCCTGCAACTTTCTTCACTTCCACCGCCATAGTCGCCTTCATTACGGACAGCAGATGATGAGGAGATCGTTTGTGTGGAGGTCAGACATAAGAGCCCCCTTTACAGATCTCAGATATCTGTCTACACACACACACACACACACAGACAGACAAAAAAATCTTTTGATTCGCCCACCATGAAGGAAAGTGAGAGCAGAGGAGGGCAAAGCCTCCGGAAGCAATATTTCCAGTGCATATAATGAGCCAGATTCTGTGCATCCAGACAGCTCTGTTCTTTTATTCAAGAAGACATCAAGTGTAGGAAAATACCACTTCTCTCTCTCAAATAAATAAATAAAAGCCAAGTGTTTGCTGTGCATATGAGAGCTGCCTGTAATATATAACATCATCGTCTTTAAATCTCTGCTTTTGTATGCAAACATCATCAGTGGTGGACAGAAACAGTAAGAGTTTGTACCTCTGTATTGTGTTTAAAGGGACAGTTCACCCACCAATAACAATTCTGTCATCATTTACTCGCTTCAAACCTTTATGAGTTTATTTCTTCTGTTGTACACAATATATATTTTGACAAATGCTGGAGCTTGTGAATGAATCAATAACTTGACAAATCAAAATATCAGTTCAGAGTGAGTCTTCAGTACAATATTCACTGATTTGAATGATTTGTTCAGAGTGAGTCTCTAGTAAATGATTCACTGATTCAAATGATCTGTTTAGATCAGGGGTGCTCAACCCTGTTCCTGGCGATCGACCTTCCAGCTGATTTCAGCTCCAACCCTGATCAAACACACCTGAACCAATTATTTAGAACGTGAGGAGCACTTGATAATTACAGGCAGGTGTGTTTGATAAGGGCTGCAACTGAAAACTGCAGGAAGGTCGATCGCCAGGAATAGAGTTGAGCACCCCTGGTTTAGAGTGAGTTTCCAGTAAATGATTCACTGATTCAAATGGTCCATTCAGAGTAAATATCCAGTTAATGATTCACTGATTCAAATGATCTGTTCAGAGTGAGTCTCCAGTAAACGATTCACTTATTCACATGGTCCATTCAGAGTAAATATCCAGTTAATGATTTACTAATTCAAATGATCTGTTCCAAGTGAGTCTTGAGTCAATGATTCACTTACGCAAATGATCCGTTCAGAGTGAGTCTTGAGTAAGTAATTCACTGATTCAAATGATCTGCTCAGAGTCTCCAGTAAATAATTCACATATTTTAATGATTTGTTCAGAGTGAGTCTTCAATAAATGATTCATTGACTGAAATGATCTGTTCAGAGTGAGTCTCCAATAAAGGACTCACTGATTCAAATGATCTGTTCAGAGAGAGTCTGCAATAAATGATTAACTGATTCAAATGATCTGTTCAGAGTGAGTCTCTAATACATGATTCAGCGATTGAAATGATCTGTTCAGAGTGAGTCTCCAGTAAATGATTTACTGATTCAAATGATATGTTCAGAGTGAGTCTCCAATAAAGGACTCACGGATTCAAATGATCTGTTCAGAGTGAGTCTCCAGTAAATGATTCACTGATTTAAATGATCTGTTCAGAGTGAGTCTCCAGTAAATGATTAATTGATTCAAATGATCTGTTCAGAGTGAGTCTCCAGTAAATGATTCACTGATTCAAATGATCTGTTCAGAGTGAGTCTCCAGTAAATGATTAATTGATTCAAATGATCTGTTCAGTAAGCCCCCCCCTAAATGATTAATTGATTCAAATGATCTGTTCACAGTGAGTCTCCAGTAAATTATTAATTGATTCAAATGATCTGTTCAGAGTAAGTCAGTAAATGGTTCACTGATTCAAACGATCTGTTCAAAATAATTCTCCAGTAAACGAGTCACTGATTTTACAAACTTATCTGAACGGTGTTATCCGTGTGAATATGGTTTCACTTGAATTATCATAAATTATATGTGATTATTTAAATATTCAGTAATTCAACTTTCTTGCAAATGAAACAATCAACAGTAAGTACCTCTACATTTAGTACTCAAGCAATCTAAATATCAAGTACCTTTGTATTCGACTCAAGTAATATTGAGAAACAGCACTTAAATACTGTAGTAATTAATATTAATATTATATACTAACATTTTATAAGGGTATTTGTTCTTTTACTTAAATGTCTCCTACTTTATCCACCACTGAACATCAGTCCCTGCACATTTACAGCTGGGTTAAAGCTCTCTCTCTCCCTCAGGACCCCTGTGAGCTTGTTGTCGCTGCAAATCAACACAGCTCCAGTAAATAAGCCAGTGTGCAATCAGCAACGGTAGATTATGCAGTTATTAATCTAGTAATATAGCAAACCGATCCTTCCCTGCATATGAAAACAGTCCTGCTCGTCCCCGTGATTGGTGAGGAATGATAGAGGCACAGAAGATGCAGCGGCTTACTGAATTTATCCAGTGATATTGATCAAAGCTCGGCATTTGAGGTGGACCGGGGCAGCCGGAATTGAGGATTACAGGAGAGCCGATAGGCGTAACAATAGAGGACTATGTGGGATTAACCTTTCTGCTGAGCCTTACCTGTCGGCACAAATCGCTCTTTCTGTGGCACATATACATTCACTGGACACTTTATTAGGTATACCTAGTTAACTGGTTCAAAATCCAAGCTGAAATTCAATGCATTTAAGACAATCAGTTCAATCAGGAAATTATTAAGGGGAATATTCAACCCAGGTTCATTCTGAGTATGTACCGCTATATACATTTCAGGAGAGTGCCAAATACATCCCAGGAGCTACTTTTTTTTTTTTGCAGTTTTTGCAGTTTTTGTTTGCACAAATACACCAGAGGCTGCTGTGTATGCTTTTTCAGATCTCAAATTTCTCTCGCGAGTGCCATTCACGCCTGCTGTTCTTGTGGAAATCCACCAGAGGCCGCTGTCGACTGACTGACTGATCGACTGACCCACCCACCCCTTCCCTAAACTCAACCAACAGTGTTTTCAAAAGCTATCCAGAAAAAGAAAAGCCCTTGCGGCAGCCTGATTTTTACCATGTTTTCAGATTTTAACGCGTTCTCACCCTGTTATTTACTTGTTTATTTTATTTTATTGCCTTTAGTTTTTGTCTTACCTGCTTTCTCGAACCGCTCTTCGCTAAAATCGAACCCCATCGCCGCAGTCTACATCACAAGACTGCCGTTGTATGTGGAGAACCACTTCGCAAACAGGTAACAGCGGAAAAGCCTTCCATATGGAGGTAAGTGGTCAGCTGGTAAGCGCAAAAAGGAATGACATCATACCGTAGCGTAGCGTTCGTTTTAAAGATAAAATGCAGCCAGATGTACTTCTGGCTACATAATTCGCGATCTCCAGAAATGTATATAGGGCTACGTTTTCAGATTGAGCCTATGTTGGGAATATTAGTGATTTCAGTGGTGGCCACATTTTCAATTCAAAGGCCCAAATCTGAATTTGAATGGTCAAAGTTCAGAAAAGTTGGTTATAATGAAACTTGTGTTTAATTAGCATGCACATATGTAAATCAACAATTCAAAACCCAATTAAGTGCCTTTTGTATTTTAAAACATCTACAGTATTAATAGAAAGTGCAAAAATGGCAAAATGACAAGTCATGCTAATTTCAAATGTCAGCCATTTTTATGAACAAAACAACCAGAGGGAGATCAGCAATGTCTAATGTGACAAATGTCACTATCTATATATACAGTATATGTATATATGTTACAGTATACGTATACTGTAAAAATATTATAAGCAAATATGAGGAAAAATCAAATGACATATTTGATATACAAGTTCATATTTGGATTTCACATATATAAAATACTGTGTCATATATTTACCATATTGTTGAAATATTTAGCAAAAATGTCCGCTTACCTATATATTTATATATTTTATTTTTTTATATATGTACAGTACATATATTTAAATATTTTAGGGTTGAAAACACATGGACACACATACATATGGACATATTTGCAATTATAATGGCTGAAAAAAGCAGCCATTTTTTGCAATATTTTGCATAATATGTTGCCTATATATGTGAAATGTGATATGTGAAATATGATATGGATATATTGCTTTATATCAGATGTTTATTAATATAAAAAAAAAACAAAGGAGCATTTATATAGGACATCTGCATGTATAATGGAGAATTAAGAGTTCACACTTACTGTAGCTTTTACTTGATACTGATTGCATGTTTGGCATGCTGTCCTGGGAGAGAACGCTGAGCTCGGAGATACTTGAGCCCAGGGCTCCCACCTGGTTATATAGCAAGGGGGTCCGAGATCAGGAAGTTCTTGAGAGCTCCCCTTGTTAAAGGAGGAAAGGGGGTAGATGACCCCATTTATTCAAAAACGAAGATACTGGAAGTAAAACAAACTGGGCTATTTATTGAAGGATTCACCCGATTGATTTAACTTTGATTGTGATGCGGGACCAGCCGCGACCAATCATAGCACATGATCCTATAGAAATTTCAATATATAACTCCACATATGAAGTCTGCATGTCTGATTTAATGAATGATGCGGTTTAATTCCCTATTTACACATAAATTTAAGACATCCACTTTTTTACAGTCACATGCATTAGCAATTATTCCTAATACACACTAGAACAAACAAAGCAACCCTGCTGTTTACTTCAAACCCATTAGCAACCAGCCTAGCAACCATGCAGAACACCCTGGCAGGTTCGTTTTGCAAAGGTAAGCATCTCTCGCATATTCTCTGGATAATATAAAAAACTGAGTTCATATTAAAAGTTTCCCAATCGCCCGGGAACTACAAAGAAAGTCAAACATACTGCCTATACTCTCCGCACAGCCTGTCTAAAAGAATTTCCTTCTGTGAGCATGATATAATACACCACCTAAGGCCATTCCTTTATTATTTGGGCGCAGACTCATCTTAGAAGTAGATATAGAGCTCTGTTATGGAGTTAAACGCTGGCCTCGTTCCTGCCACAGCACTCCATTTTAAGATTCACCGTCACGCCGCCTAGACTTACAAGGGGATTTGTTTTACGCAACACAATTATCACAACTTTTTTCCCCCCTCAGTTCGTCTGAATGCACACTTCCGCACTCTCTCCTCCCGCTCCGTCCATCTCCAAGCACTAATCTAAAAATAAGCGTATGTGGAGCCACTGGAGCGGGTGTAATTGTGGCTGAGCTGCTGATTAGCCCTTGGCGGCAGGCAGCGTGATGCTCAAAGTTGGACGTCTGCCTTGGTATCAACCTCCATTTAGCTCTTCTGTGGCCTATTTGCTCTCCAAAAAAGCTTGCATGTCGAAATATGTGAACTGTTATATGTTTGCAATGGAGATTCCTGCTGGGGATGATTAAGCATGTATTGGATATCGAACATTAATCAAGATCTCTGAATGGACCCACATGAACATCTGATACATGGAAATGTATGCAAATTACATGTGACATGACGTTCATTTCAGTCAGGATCACTTCCGTCAAATATATATAGAGATATTCAGCCCAGGCTCATTCTGATACGTACCCCAGTATACTTTTCTGGAGAGCACAAAATACGTCCCAGGAGCTATGTGTTTTTGCAGTTTTTGCATTCCCGAATCTTCCAGATGCCGCTGTGTACGCTTTGTGAGATCTCAAATTTCTCTTGCGAGTGCTAATCGTCCCTGCTGTTCTCACGTAAATCCATCAGAGGCCACTGTCGACTGACTGACTGACTGACTGACTGACTGACTGATCGACTGACCCACCGTCCTCTTTCTCTAAACCCAACAGCAGTGTTTTCAAAAGCAATCCAGAAAAGAAAAGCTCTCCCCTGATTTTTACCACAATTTTAGATTTTACCACATTCAAGCTCTGTTATTTACTTGTGTATTTTATTTTTTGTCTTACCTGCTTTCTGGAGCCGCTCTTTACTAGACTCAAACCCTATTGTCATGGTCAACTCTGCTCTGCATCTCAAGTCCGCTAACGTACATGGCGAGCCACTGGGCAAACTGGTAACAGCATAAAAAGCCGTCCATATGGAGGTAAGCGGTCAGCTGGTAAGTGTGGAACAGCGTAATACCACCCCATAGCATTCGTATTTAAGACAAAATGCAGTCATACATTCCTTTGGCTACATAATTTGCGCTCTCCAGAAATGTATATAGGGCTACGTTTTCAGAATGAGCCTATATTGGATATATTGAAGGGATTTTTCTTTTCTTGGCTGTCCATAAATGTGAGTGGCGAAAGCAGCAGCTAGTCAACATCCCCCATCCCACCTTCCAAGGGGCAACAGAACAGAACCAAAGAGCATTCATAAACACTTTTGATTGGTAACGAGTTAATAAGACATAAGGCTAATTACCAAATACTTGGCTAATACTTCACACCGATATCAGAAATGATCTAGGAGGAGTTGGGGATGGTGGTGGATGTTATAAAAAGCTAAGTTTGACTGATGTGTCTTTGCTGAACTAATGCTACACGTTCAACATTTGTAACTTACATAAGCAAAATGTCATATAGCTTTAAAATAATGCAAAAAATGGTCGCTTATATATATTTTTTCAATCGTTAGAATTACAAATATGTACATATATGTTCAATGGCCATATATGACCGCGTTTAAATTTACAGGTAATATATGTGGACATAGGGCAGCACAGTGGCACTGTGTGTAGCATGATCACCTCACCGGGGCTGGTTCAAACCCCGGCTGGGTCAGCTGGCATTTCTGTGTGGAGTTTGCATGTTCTCCTCGTGTTGGTGAGGGTTTCCTCCGGGTGCTCCGGTTTCCCCCACAAGTCCAAAGACATGCAGTACAGGTGAATTGAATAAGATAAATTGGCTGTAGTGTATGTGTGAATGCAGGTGTGTATGGGTGTTTCCCAGTGTTGGGTTGTGGCTGGAAGGGCATCCGCTGCGTAAAACATATGCTGGATAAATTGATGGTTCATTCTGCTGTGGCGACCCCGAATTAATAAAGGGACTAGGCCGAAAAGAAAATGAATGAATGAATATATATGTACATGTTTGTATTCTAATGATTGGGGAGAACATATGTAAACGGCCATTTGTGCAATATTTTGAAATAAACGTTGCACATATATACATATATTTTTATATATGTGCAGTCCAAAATTGAATGTCATATATGTACTTTTCATACATCATATCACATTTCTTATGGGATGGACTATTGTTTGCATGCCTGTGATATGGTTTAATTCACTATACTCTACACATATTTAGGAATGCATTATGTTTGTAGTGTTTTTTGGTCCCAACAATGTCAGGAATACAAAGCACACACACACACAGTTTTCAAAGTGTCTTCTAGAGCTGTGCTGTGTGCTAATGCTGTAAGCAGAAGAGCTGCAGTGACGGTCAGTAATGAGAGTTTCAGAGCGGTCGACTTCACTCATCACATCTAATTGTTCAGCAGTTTCAGCCACTCAGACGCTTTAATGAGGAACCTTTCTCTTCCCTCTGATATTGGACACCCGTCAGCCGTTAGCGCTCAATACTGTGTGTGCGTGTATATGTGTGTGTGTGTGTGTGTGTGTGTGTTTCACTTTCTACCGTCAACCCACAATCGCTCACTTTTATGTTAGATGAGGAGGATGAAGTCTACTTTTTTAATGATGACAATATTTTCATGGCAATTAAACCCCCAAATTCTCATTATCATAATGTATCCAGATGTTTGTTTTTGCTATTATGCACAATTATTATTCTCAATAGGTTACCATAGTAAAAGTGTGCTAAAATAAGCATGAGAACATTGAATGAGAGTTTATGGAGTAAATTGCAATTCATTTTCACAGCAAAAAAAAAAAACATTTCAACAAAAGCTTTTACTTATGTTACTTAATAGTTTCATATTTGATTGTATTTGTCAATTATTATTGCCATTAGATTCATAATATTGTAGAATATAATATATATGATGTAATAAAGTATCTAATATCAATATTAACATTAAATTTTTTATTATTTGTAACAGTATTATATATATATATATATATATATATATATATATATATATATATATATATATATATATATATATATATATATATATATATATATATATATATATATATACATATATATATATATATACATATAGTTATTTTTATGTTATTTTTTTACACACACTACACAATATCTTTTGTCTTTTTTTGTTATGCTATTATCATTATTTTATTAAAAAAAATGTAATTATAAAAATACATATTATTATCATTATTATAATTATTACTATTATTATTATTATCTGCAAAAAATCTATACAATTTTCAGCATTAATTCTTAATCCAGTGCTTAATTGTCACAAACACGATTGTCACAACACATAACAATACAAAAAAACGTACTTTCAGTAAACATCCACCCAAAAGACTTAGCAACCGCATTGCAACATCCAGTATCATTTTATTTTGATGGTCCCTTTAACTCATTTTGTTGAATTTAAGTGGTATTGCATCTACATGCCAACTAATTCTCATTAGATTATAGATACACTGTTAGGTTAGGGTTGGGGTCAGGGTTAGTGTAAGCTGACATGTACTGCAAAGTTTCTTATAGTCAGTTAAATGTCTGTTGAAGGAGCAGTATCAGCAGGTATTAAGCAGACAGTCTACTAATACTCAAATGAGAACTACAGTAATTGGCATGTAGTTTCTATTATTATTATTATTATTATTATTATTATTATTTATTCAATAATTTTCTTTTCAGCTTAGTCCCTTTATTAATCAGGGGTTGCCACAGCAGCATGAACCACCAAATTATCCAGCATATGTTTTATGCAGCGGATGCCTACCCAACACTGGGAAACACCCATTCACTTTTGCATTCACACACATACACTACGGACAATTTTAGCTTATTCAATTCACCTTCACTGAATGTGTTTGAATTGTGGGGGAAACCGGAGCACCCGGAGGAAACCCACACCAACATGGGGAGAACATGCAAACTCCACACAGAAATACCAGCTGACCCAGCCGGGGCTCGAACCAGTGATCTTCTTGCTGTGAGACGATTGTGCTACCCATTATTATTATTATTTCAATACTAATAGTAATATTAATGATGTTACTTTAAAACTTTTGCTCACCAATACTGCATTTATTTCATAAAAAATATAATAAATAAATTGTGAAATATTGTTCTAATAGTTTTCTCTGATAATATATTTTAAATACTATTTAAAATATTTTAATGTATTTTATTTCAGCAATATACACCATTATTTTTAACATCATTACTCAAGATGATAACTTGTTATTATTATTATTATTATTATTATTATTATTATTATTATTATTATTATTATTATTATTATTATTATTATTATATTTTTTTATTTTAATAATAATAATAATAATTACAAAAATAACAACAACAGTAACAATAATAACAATAATGCTAACATATTTTTTAATTACAAGTTGTACATATTTGTATTGTTTTAGTTCATATTAATCAGCTATAATGATCTTTCTTGTTCACCTCAAACACACATCATACAATTATTGTGATTTATTTTGAAGTAGTTCAATTTCCGGTCACTATCAGTGTGTTTAAAGTGCACCAATCTGCTGTTCATGGGCTGCTTTTGCAGAAATGCTCTGTGTTGAGAATCAGATCCCGCTGAGCGCCTGAATGGACGCTGATGTACATGGCAGTAGATCAGCATTAGGCCTGTTTAGAGGTTTGCTCTCATTGCTGGACGCCTGCCGTTTGTTATGTTGACACGTTTTATAGTCTGTTGTTAATGGCACGTTCCCAACGCCGTGCCTCCCCAATCTAAAGGCTTTTATGCGGCGCTTCATTCAGCGGCGCGGAGGCTGTGTTTTTTAATGTTTTCTTTGCAGGATTTGCTGGCTAAATTTGGTCCCTGGTGTGAGATCCGATGAGTGATTTCTGAGCACGAGTCACGGAGAGCGCCAGCTGTTTACGATCGCCATCAACAGAGCAGATTTCTGCATTTTATATGAGCAACAGTGTTATTGGCCATGCATAAAACTCAGGTGTTGCTATGCCATAGCTAGGATGATGCTATGTGGTTGCTAAGGTATTTTAGGTCGATGTTTACTGAAAGTAGATTTCAGCATTTTTATATGACGCTATTGGCCATGCATAAAACTGGACTGCATTTTGTATTGTTTTATGGGCGTAAAGGTGGCACAGTGGGTAGCACAATAGCCTCACAGCAAGAAGGTCACTGGTTCGAGCCCCAGCTGGGTCAGCTTGCATTTCTGTGTGGAGTTTGCATGTTCTCCCCCCGATCCTGGTTTCCTCCAGGTGCTCCGGTTTCCCCCACAGTCCAAACACATGCAGTGTAGGTGAATTGAATACGCTAAATCGGCTGTAGTGTATGTGAGTGTGTGTGGGTGTTTCCCAGTGTTGGGTTGCAGATGGAAGGGCATGCACTGCGTAAAACATATTCTGGATAAGTTGGCGGTTCATTTTGCTGTGGCGACCCTTGATTAATAAAGGGACTAAGCTGAAAAGAAAATGAATGAATGAAGGTTTTGTTTTATCTTAAATGAATAATTTAGTTTTATTGTTTTGTTTTAGTTTAGGTTTTTTTAAGCATTGACCCCACATTTGCTCTCTTTCTCTCTCTCCCTTGTTGTTTTCCTGCAGAAGCGTTACAGTAGCATGATGAAGTCTTCTGTCAGGCCTCTGAGGAGCTCTTATCTGCTGGGTTTCTGATCCTCTCCGTGAGCGTGTCAATAACAGCCAAGTGTCTGCAGTGGACCGTGATCACGCTGAGAAAGGTTACAGCAGCGCAAAAAATACAGCCACATGATCGTTAAACAGCCCCGTTTGCCAGCCAAAGCCGTTTCCCAGAATGCTCTAGAGCCAAGATTTTGATTCTGATTTCCTTCTTCTACTTCCAGAGGAAAATCGCACCGCTTCAGGGCTCGTGAGACAAAATAAGAGTTCTCATTTATCTTTCTCTGAAGTATCCGCTTTAGATCAATGTTTAAACTCTTCAAATTAGTGTCTTCATATCAGGAGAATTCAAAAGACTTAATTAACTCTATTGATCACCACCGAAGAGATTATTTTGTTTACGTTTTTAAAAGAATTTTTTAATTATTTAGGGCCGATCACAACAGACTGAGAGGGCCAATCAGAGCAGAGTATAATTATCTGACCAATCAGAGCAGAGTAAAAAAATCTGGCTAATCACAACAGACTGAAGCATCACAACAGACTTGACCAGCTGATCAATCAGAGCTAAAAAGTAAAGCCATCTGACCAATCACAACAGAATGACCCATCTGACCAATCAGAGCAGAGTAAGCCCATATGACCAAACACAACAGACCGAAAAATCAATACAGACTTGACCATCTGACCAATCAGAGCAAAGTAAATCCATCCGAACAATCGCAACAGACTGGGTGATCTGACCAATCAAAGCAGAGTAACATTATCTGACCAATCACAACAGACTTCATCAGCTGACCAATCAGAGCAATGTAAAGCCATCTGACAAATCAAAACACACCAGTCCATCTGACCAATCAGAGCAAAGTAAATCCATCTGAACAATCGTAACAGACTGGGTGATCTGACTAATCAAAGCAGAGTAACATTATCTGACCAATCACAACAGACTTGATCAGCTGACCAATTAGAGCAATGTAAAGCCATCTGACAAATCAAAACACACCAGTCCATCTGACCAATCAGAGCAGAGTTAAGCTATTTGACCAATCAGAGCAAAGTAAGGCCATCTAACCAATCAGAGCAGAGTAACACCATCTAACTAATCAGAGCAAAGTAACACCATCTGACCAATCAGAGCAGAGTAAGGCCATCTGACCAATCACAAATGATTGAAACATCAGAACAGACTTGACCATCTGACCAATCAGAGCAAACTAAAGCCATCTGACCAATTACAACAGATTGGAAAATCTGACCAATCAGAGAAGGGTCCTTTGACCAATAACAACCGACTGGGCCGTTTGTCCAATCACAACAGACTGGGCCATCTGCAAATCAGAGCATGTAGAATAATATGACCAATCACAAAAGACTGAAGTATCAAAACAGACTTGATGATCTGACCAACCAGAGCAAAGTAAAGCCATCTAACCAATCACAACAGACTGGGCCATTTAACCAATTAGAGCAAGGTAAAGCTATCTGACCAATCAGAGCAAAGTTGAATAATCTGACCAATCACAACAGACTTAAGCATCAGAACAGACTTGACCATCTAACCAATCAGAGTAAAGTAAAGCCATCTGACCAATCAGAGAAGAGTAAGACCATCTAACCAATCAGAGCAAAGTAAATCCATCTGACCAATCAGAGCAGAGTAAGACCATCTAACCAATCAGAGCACCGTTGAGTAATCTGACACAACAGACTGAAGCATCAGAACAGACTTGACCATCTGACCAATAACAATTGACTGGACTATCTAACCCAAGGGTGTCTAAACTCGGTCTTAGAGGGCCGGTGTGCTGCTGAGTTTAGCTCCAACATGCTTCAACACACCTGCCAGGAAGTTTCTAGTATATGAAGTAAGGGCTTGATTAGCTGGTTCAGATGTGTTTGATTAGTGTTGGAGCTAAACTCTCCAGGACACCCCTGTTGACACCACTGATCTAACCAATCAGAGCAAAGTCAAGCCATCTGAGCAATTACAACAGACTGGTTCATATTTAAGACAAAATGTACGTTTCCTGCACGCTAAGGAAGTATAGAAGTACACTGCTGAGTTGATGAATATGCCTCATAAAGATCTCTGTTCCCCCTTTCGGCAGTTTTGCGGAACTGAAGGCCTTGTGTGATCATTATTAAGGAACACTATGAGAGCGTGTTCCTTAATGTGTGTGTGTGTGTGTGTGTGTGTGTGTGTGTGTGTGTGTGTGTGTGTGTGTGTGTGTGTGTGTGTGTGCGTGCGTGCGTGCGTGCGTGCGTGCGTGCGTGTGTGTATATAGAGTTTATAAGCAGAGTTTAACCCTCTGTGGTCTAAGGGCTTTTTGGTGGTCCTTGTGGTCTTTGGATATGCTCTGACATTTTGTGCATATGTTTTCTACTTATAGCATACCCCTTGGCTATCATTTAATCTTATTTAATTCAGCACAAACTGGGCTACAGTGATATGCAACAAAGATAGATGCATATGCTTGCATTCAATAATAAACAAAAGTTAATGTGTGTTTAGTATGCTTTAGGAACATAAAAGTCACAGAAACAAAGCCATAAAACACATACTAATGTTTGTTGTTGTTGTTGGCTAGAATTTATACTACAAAATCACGTGAAAAATCCTTACTTTCACTCTTTCTGAAGCAATAATATATATTTTTTTATTCTGTGAATCCTTTTTACCACAAGTATGCAAGGGGAGGTGTAATGGGCCATGTATATTTAGTAGATTTTTTTTCCCTTGGGATACAAAAGAACCTCCCCAGTCAATGCTAATGTTGAGCAGGGGTTGGATCAGTGGGGGTGCTGTAAGAATAAGCCTGAAGAAATAAAGAAAAAAATGCAAGAAGATTTGAAGATTAACCAGTTTTATTGAAAATGCAGATAACTATATTGTAAATGTTGAAAATTTGCATGAAAACTATTATTATGAAAGTGCCAAAGATGTTATTTAATTGTTTAACAATAGATTTGTTGTGCATCTCAGAGTGAGGATCTCTTTTACACATGTAAACATTCATTTTTTGGCAAATATATATTATTATTTTTATTACTGTTAATATAATTTAAGGTCACACTTTATTTCGATGGTCCGTTAGTTGAATTTAAGTTACATTACATCTACATGTCAACTAATTCTCATTAGATTATAAGTAGACTGTTAGGTTGGGGTTGGGGTTAGGGTTAGTGTAAGTTGACATGTACTTGCAAAGTTTCTTATAGCCAGTTAAATGTCTGTTGAAGGACTGTTAAATGTCAGTATCAACAGATATTAAGCAGACAGTCTACTAATACTCAAATGGACCATCAAAATAAAGTGTTACCTAATATAATAATATTTATTGTTGTGTAAATAAATACTGCTTTTTTAGGGGATTTTTTTTTACACAAAATCAAGAAATAATGACAGACTGTATTGTAAGATAAAATGTATTGTAGTTTTATTTAACAACAACAACAACAGTATTATTACTATTATAATTATAATTATTCATTCATTCATTTTCTTGTCGGCTTTGTCCCTTGCGGGGTCGGCACAGTGGAATGAACCACCAACTTATCCAGCACGATTTTACGCAGCGGATACCCTTCCAGCCGCAACCCATCTCTGGGAATTTCCACACACACATTCACACTCATACACTACGGACAATTTAGCTTACCCAATTCACCTGTACTGCATGTCTTTGGACTGTGGGGGAAACCAGAGCACCCGGAGGAAACCCACGCGAACGCAGGGAGAACATGCAAACTCCACACAGAAACGCCAACTGACCCAGCCTAGCCGAGGTTCGAACCTGCGACCCAGCGACGTTCTTGCTGTGTGGC
This sequence comes from Danio kyathit, assembly GCA_903798195.1. Classification (NCBI taxonomy): domain Eukaryota; kingdom Metazoa; phylum Chordata; class Actinopteri; order Cypriniformes; family Danionidae; genus Danio; species Danio kyathit. The sequence continues at coordinate 5,381,407 of LR812522.1, read as the reverse complement.
AACAGCACTACCTACTGCGCCACTGCGTTATAATTATAATTATAATTATAATTATAATTATAATTATTATTATTATTATTATTATTATTATTATTATTATTAATAATAATAATAATAAATATTGTTAATAATCTTATCACAGTAAAATGTTACAATTTAAATATTTCTTATATTTTTATTTAGAATTTAAAAAAAGAAAAGAGAGAGAAATCAAATACTTTTAGTATTTCGAAATAAATATTTTACGTTTACTGAGGCAGCATTTATGAAATAAAAAAATACAGCAGAAACAGTACAAATAGGAAATATTATTACACTTTAAAATAACTATTGTCTATTTTAATATATTTTAACATATAATTTAGGACGGCACGGTGGCTCAGTGGTTAGTACTGTCGTCCACAGTCCAGAGACATTCGGTATAAGTGAATTGAATAAACTAAATTGGCTGTAGTGTGTGTGTGAGTGAGTGTGTGTGTGTGTGTGTGTGTGTGTGTGTGTGTGTGTGTGTGTGTGTGTGTGTGTGTGTGTGTGTGTGTGTGTGTGTGTGTGTGTGTGTGTGTGGTGTGTGTGTGTGTGTGTGTGTGTGTGAATAAGTGTGTGAATAACTGTGTATGGGCGTTTCCCAGAACTGGGTTGTGGCTGGAAGGGCATCTGCTGTGTAAAACATATGCTGGAACAGTTGGCGGTTCATTCCGCTGTGGCAACCTCTGAAATAGAGACTAAGCTGAAGGAAAATGAACATATAATTTATTCCACTGATTCAATGCTGAATTTTCAGCATCAGTCCTCCAATCTTACATGATCCTTCACAAATCATTTAAATATATGCAAATTTACTGCCCGACAAACAGGAAAACAAACAATCTGCTGAAATTATTGGCAGCACATCACAACTATTTCACCTAAACCTTTCATATGCAATCAATACACGTCAAACTCGCGCAGCAGATTAACAGCAGCTCCTCTCTCTAATGACATTTCTGCAGTCGGTACATTCTCCATATCTGCCTTCCACTTCAAACACATTCAGATGAGGAGCGCGAGGTGCTGGAACAAATAAACCCAGGTTGCATTGCCCACCAGAAAGTGAATTAATGCGCTTTTAATGGGCGAGCGAAGCCCCGCCCCCCTCCTGCGCCACTGCCTTAATCGCTCAACCGCAGTTATGCAAATCGCACGACTCCAAGGCAAACATAAGCAGATGATAACAAAAGGCACGGGCTTGGGGATGGAGAAATGAAAGAGCAGCACAAACTAATATTTAAATGAACGGTTTGATATGGTTTCACAGAGGATGCTGGAGCGCTTTTGTTTTGGGAAACGATGACAGTCAATCATGCGCAGCTCGTATGAAGGAAGCAGCTGTTTATTTGCTCTCCCTCGGGTCACTCAAGATGTTTGTGACTTTTTTGTATTCAGCACAACATTAAAAGAAGATTTTTGTGAGATGAAACTGCGGTTATTTGAAAAATGCAAGTCTATTGGCACCTCTAGAGATCGTGCAGGACCATTGATGTGAACCAAGATCTGTGAAGAGATTATGCCAACCATAGAGGACTTCTAGAAGTCTCCATAATCTTAGACCAGGCCGTATCCTGAGCAGATGCTGTGGCGGTCATAGAGGAGTGGAGAGTATGAGACTGATTCCTGAAAGACCCCAGTGACATAGGAGTCTTCCATTAATCCAATGGGCCAGCCGGTGACCTACTCACAACTGCAGCTTCTCCATGATGGACATCCAGCTTTCTCCAGCCTCAAGCGTCTAGACTGCACCTCTGCACAAGAAGTTTGACCCGAGGAGAAATGGTCTGGAAAACTGGACTGTTTCCACTTACTAGAACTTCTATGTTCAGCTGTTTTGACACAATCTACATTCTAAAAGCGCTATAGAAATAAAGATGAATTGAACTTTGAGAGTCAAAAAATGTAACACTTTACTTGGAGGCGAGGATGGGGTTCATAAGACTGACATTAGATCTTTATAATCATGAGATAACATGTTTCATGAAAATGAAGGGGCTTTTATGCATTCTCTCATTAAGTCTCATTAAAATCTTGAAATCTTAATAAAACATTAGAAAAGTAGTGCATTGGAGAGGAAAAATACATTGTGTGTGAACGGCCAATAACCTGTCTATGTTTTTGTCATGACAGCTTGACATAAACAAGTACATGGTACATGGTAAGTACATGTTGAAGTCATAACAAATATCACTCAATGTCATCTCTGCAAAATCACATGAGTGAATGACACTTAAAGGCATGCATAAAATCTCATGTCATGTCATAATTATGAAGGACTTATGACAGTTGTATGAACACCAAACACCAAACAAAACCCTATACAGGCTAAAGAAAATCTATACTTGTTGCTCTTGATGTTACATTGAAGTCTAATGACATGAACTGATCTGTCTGTGCAAGAAAATGAAAATCTGAAGGTACAAACGCTGTCCTTGTGGTGGTGCTTAAGTAAAGTTTTGTTAAAAATGTTTTAAAGGGTTCATAAGTTAACAATTAAATAATTAATAAAGTTAATCCAGGGCAGCACAGTGGCTCAGTGTTAGCATTGTCGTCTCACAGCAAAAAGGTCTCTGTTTGAGTCCCGGTTGTGCAAGTTGGCATTTCTGTGTGGAGTTTGCATGTTCTCCCTGTGTTGGCGTGGGTTTCATTTGAGTGCTCCGGTTTCCCCAACAGTCCATGTGCTAGGTGAATCGATCATTAAACCATTTGCATCTGCTTTGAAATTGAAGTCCCTCTCTGATGGTGTCAATTTGACGGATTGGCCTTCCAATCGTTAGTTTGAAGCAATTAAAAGATGATTAGAGGAGCACAAAAATAAAACTACGCCCCCTACTCAATATTCCGTTTCAATTGTAAATACATCATCATACCGAAATATAAGTCTGCAGTAGGGCTGCACTATACTGGGGAAATATGCAATATTATTGCTGAGTGTTGCAATAATGATATTTCATACAAGATAACTGCTGCTATTTTATCACATATTTAAAAAAAAAAAATATTTATGTTACAATCATACTAAAATAAACAGATATAGGTATTTTTACAAGCTAATTACACTTTAAAAAGAGATTAGTTACTTATTAAGAAGTCATTAAACACATTGACTTAACTTTTATAATTATATGTAGTTGTTTACTTATTGATTATAAGGCAATGAGTTTGCTCTCTTTTTTAAAGTAAAGTCAACTAATCACTTTACAGTGTAAATAAAAAAATATACAGTATATGTCAAGGTGTAAACATTTAGACTATTTCTAAATGTTCATATATATTTGTTTCATAGGTCATTTCCGTGGTTAGAAAAAAGCCAGTAATGACTGTGGAGGAAATTCTGATTCCTATTGACTGCTGTCATTTTCCTTTCTTGTATCCTGACATTAATATTTATTTTTAGCTGTAAGTTCACCAAACAGCACCTACTGGTGGGGATACAGACAGTAAAGGCTTCATCTGATTGGTCAGATTTGGAAAAACAACATATGCATGTATAGCACACAAATTCTTGGCTCATAAAATTAACTTAATTGGTAACACTTTAGATTAGGTCACAATCCATGATATTAACTACTGGTTTATTTCCTGCCTATTATTAAGATATAAACTGTTCATTAGTAGTTATAAAGCATGATCTTAGTCTACATCCCTAATCCTACCCAAAACCGAAACCCAACTTCTACCTTACTAACTATTAATAAACAGCTAATTAGTAGTTTATTAAGCTAGTAGTGTTAGTTAATGGTTTGTTAATACCGTGAATAGTGACTTAAAATAAAGTGTTTTCACTTAATTTATTGCACAATTTGGATATCGCATATACTATTATTGCAAAAAAACCCTGATAATTTTCATACATTTATTCATTTTTCTTCGGCTTAGTCCCTTTATTCATCAGGGGTCGCCACAGCGGAATGAACCGCCAACTTATCCAGCATATGTTTTACACAGCGGATGCCCTTCCAGCTGCAACCCAATACTAGGAAACAAAATGATAATTTTCCAATATATTTTGCAACCCTAGTCTGCAGCAACTTGCACAGGCATTATTGCTGTACTAAAGAAAAATAGCCACCTAAATCTTGTATCTCCCTGGGGGTGAGAAAAATAACAGCTAATTTCAATTTTTGGGTGGACCGTCCCTTTAATAAATGATGCTGGAGGTGAGAAACATGAAAAGTGAGTGAAAACACTTGAATATGTACATAGCCAAGTGCTCAGCGTGTAGCATGCGAAGCTGCATTGGTAATAAACCTGCCCACGGCACTGCATAGTAAAATATGGCGTAACACTTTATAATAACACTCATTAATATGGGTTTAACACACATTATATAAGGCTTGAAGGAGCAGTTTGAAAATGAGAATTCTTGAATCATTTATTTACCCTCGTGTTCCTTTCTTGGAACACAAAAAATCAATTATGTCCGTCTCATAATCAATAACAACACTGCAAATATGAGTTTGTGCATTAAGTCATTACTTAAGTTGGACTATTTTGAGCTGCGTGAAGAGATTTTGTAAGTGGATATAGCTTTTAATATACACCAAGAGAAAGTTCAGATATAAAAGCAAGATTATTCTTTGATAAATAAAAAGTTCAGTAGAGGACAATTTATGTAACATTTGATATTTTTTTTTTAAATTTTATATATTTAATTCCTTATTGATCAACTGCATGGTGTGTGCACATATATACACATTTATAAACTAATTTCGAGAGGAGCATGTGCCCCAGGCTCTCTGGTTTCCTCCTACAGGCCAAAAAACATGTAACATAAGTAAATTGACCAAACCAAATGGACACCATAGACGTGCGATTAATCAGTAATATTTCTCTCCATAGTTATTTATAATTTGCATTCACTATTAACAAGCAGGGGAGTTCTCGAGACCTACCTGAGCTCAAACTCCCCTCTCGCCCTGCAAACAGGAGGGAGCCCCGGGCTCGAGGATCTCATGAGCTCATTGCTCTTGCCCAGGACAGCATGCCAAACAAGCTTTATAATCAATCATCAGCTAAGTGTGAACTCTTGAAATGTATAAATATAATAACATATATTATAATAATAAACGTTTTTCCCCATGATTTGATGTTTAAGTGGGAGTAACTAAATATTCTGTGACTTTATACATATTCATAAATACTTTTATTGTTTTAATCAAATTCAATTGTATTTTTGCTTAAAATAAGTATTAAATTAATAAAAAATAAATCTAATTAATGAATTAATTAATAATTATTACTGACTTCAAACTTTTGAATTGTATTTCCTACAATCAACATAATGTAAACTAAAGTGTTAACGTTTGTAATGACAACAGTTATTCATAAAGTTGAAAAATTAACAAAATAGAAATATAAAAAAGTGAGCATTAATAATTGTATAAACTTTAATCAATAAATGTTTTATTATTTATTTAATTTAATTTAATTTAATTTAATTTAATTTAATTTAATTTAATTTTATTTTATTTTATTTTATTTTATTTTATTTTATTTTATTTTATTTTATTTTTAAATCTAATAATAATGTATTTATTTCCAGGTCAAATTAATTTTGTTCATTACTGGATTTATTCTTATTGTTTATTTTTATTTCTTAAATTTAATTTAATTCAATTGAACTTATTTTATTTTATCTTTAAATCAAAAATGTTTTTTTTTAATTTCAGAGAAAATTTATTTTTTCTTCACTACCAGATTTATTCTTTTATTTTTCAATTTAATTTAATTAAATTGAACTAATTTAATTTAGATTTTTTTATTTATTTGTAAATCAAATGAAATTAATTTTGATACCATTTATTTTATTCACTACTGGACCTATTTTCAGTGTTTTAATTCAACATTTTTTAAATAACTTTAGACTTGATCCCAAGTGCTCTAAATGCTCTTTCGAGTCACTCACCATTGAAGCTGACATTGCGGATGTATCCCAGCAGCTCTTTTCCATTGATGTTGCTCATGCGAGGGCAGAGTCCAGGATAACCGAAGCAGTATTCCCTGTGCATGCGGTGCAGAGCGTGAGCCATCGCATAAACTGCATCCATCACGAACTGAACCTTCCCTTCCTGCTCATAACTGGAGTCCCGGCCCACTTTCTCCAGCCCTGCACAAACACACAGCCAAAAACACACACAAAAACTTCAGCAAACACAATACAGGCCCTCATATTTCAATCATGTCAGCTTTATTGTCATTCCTCTACATGTGTGGACACATAAAGTGGAAAGCAATGTTATACCATTAATTTAATTTAATTTAATTGTGCCTTGCAAAATAACTAGTAAAATGTGATTGTAACATGGTCAGACAAGCAATAGTCAACAGAAACACACAAAGGTATCATTTGGGTACTCCAAAAGTGTAGTCGTGGTCACAGGCAATGGTCGGTGCAGGTGGCAAACAGAATAAAAAAAGAACAAAACAAGGGTCAGGAAACAAGGCAAGGCTAGACTAGAGTATGCAGCAAAGTCTGTCTGTGTGTGTGCTGTTTATTTGCATCTGATTAGTCCATCATGAGCTTTAGGCTGTGTGTGTATAATCAGGGGGAATCAGAAACTGGTGTGTCTGGGGTGAATGATGGAAGTTGTAGTTCATTAAATAGTCATATGCTGGTGATTGTGACAATGATGTACTGTCACCATGTCATGATAAAATAAATTAGCTATTAAAAATTAGTTATTAAAACTTAAAAATGTGCTGAAAAATCTTATCTCTGTTAAGCAATATAAAAATCATAGGTATCTATTTTACTCAACTTTTATTTTATTTTATTTATTTATTTATTTATTTATTTATTTATTTATTCATTCATTCAATTATTTATGTATGTATGTATGTATGTATGTAAGTAAGTATGTATGTATGTATGTATGTATGCATGTATGTATTTATTTATTTATTTATTTATTTAATTAATTATTTTATTTAATTAAATTTTATTTTATTTTATTTTATTTTATTTTATTATTTTATTTTATTTAATTTTGTTTATTTTATTTTTTTATTTTTTTAATCATTTTATTTTATTTTATTTTATTTTATTATATTAATCACTTGATTTTATTTTATTATTTAATTTTATTTAATTTTAATTTGTTTTATTATTTTATATTATTTTATTTTATTTTATTTTATTTTATTTTTTAATTTAATTTAATTTAATTTAATTTAATTTAATTTAATTTAATTTAATTTAATTTTATTTTATTTTATTTTATTTAATTTTTTTTAAATTAATTTAATTTAATTTAATTTAATTTAATTTAATTTAATTTAATTTAATTTAATTTAATTTAATTTAATTTTATTTTATTTTATTTTATTTTATTTTATTTTATTTTATTTTATTTTATTTATATATTCTCTATTTTAAGCAACACTTTCTAGGAATAGGAAAAATAGGAAAATAAATGAAAATTATTATTATTCTTTTTTATTTACTTCAACTGCATGTTAAGTCAATGACCGTGAAACAAAAGATTTTCTCTCTTGTATACTGTAAATTCCCCCATTTTCTTCTTAATAAACCGCTGCTTTAATGCTCCTCAAATGTAGCCACTCATCAAAATAATCACCTCCTCAAATCCTGCAGGAGATCTCAGCATTGACCATCTGATCTGCACATTTTCTGCCCGTTTAAAGCAAAAAGCAAACAAACATTTCCATCCTCATCTCTGGAGACGGTCAAAGGAAAATCAGGAACAAATATTCCAGCTGTTGTTGTGCGTAAATTGAATTTGGCTCGCTGATTATTTCTCTCATAACCATCTGAGCGCATGCAGGAGAATCAGGCTGCAGTTTGTGACACTGTGATAGATAAATAAAAGGTGTGTGTATGTGTGTGTGTGTCCGGGCAAGGTGAATTAGCAAGACCCGGAGCCGTCCATGGCTTCTGCTGTCAGCCAGGAATTAATAGACTGCTGTAAATGAAATCCAATCCGCTTTTATAACGCTTTTCAGAGTGATGGGAAAATGATGCATCTGGTCATACAGAAAGCAGACAGATTACAGAGTTGCGGTGTGTGATAAATACAACAGAACAACAGGTCAGAGAAAACACTGTCAAAATAAGGTGAATGATATATGGCTTCAGATCTACACTCTCAAAAATGTCTGTAAATGTGCAGTTTTCTGTATTTTGTGATTCATGTTTTTATTTCCCCCCATTTATTTGTGCTTTTGAATTGCATTATGAACTTTTAACCTTGAAAAGTTGGAAAAAGTGACTTTTATGAAAATTTTTTGTATATTACACCACAAAAACCTTTTAATAAACTGCCAGTGCATTTTCTGTTATTTTATAGACTTATTTTTCTATATATTATTATTATTTCTGATACGTTATATTATTGCAAACTACTAAAATGTCAATAAAATCACTTTGTTAAACTGTAGAGTTGAATTTGATTGGTCTGTGAATGAAATTGAGTATATTTACAGTGTTCTTAAATCAACGTCTTGTCACAATATAATCTGATATTGATTCTTAGAGCCAGTGATATATTTGCTGTACTCCAAAAAAATTCATAGTTGTTTATAATTCAGCAAACAACTGATTGATTGACTTGTTTATCAATAAAAAGATATCAGGTACATATTTTACTCAACTAAAAAACAAACATGTTATTTTAATAAAAAATATAAAAAATATTAATTTATATTAAATATTATTCGCCCCCCTGTTTAATTTTTTCCCCAATTTCTGTTTAATGGAGAGACATTTTTTTCAACAAATTTCTAAACAGAATAGTTTTACTAACTCATTTCTAATAACTGATTTATTTTATCTTTGTCATGATGACAGTAAATAATATTTGACTAGATATTTTTCAAGACACTTCTATACAGCTTAAAGTGGCATTTAAAGGCTTAACTAGGTTAATTAGGTTAACTAGGCAGGTTAGGGTAATTAGGCAAGTTATTGTATAATGATGGTTTGTTCTGTAGACTATCAGAAAAAAAATTAGCTTGAAGGGGCTAATAATTTTGTCCCTAAAATGGTTTTTAAAAATTAATAACTGCTTTTATTTTAGCCGGAAAAAAAAACAAATAAGACTTTCTCCAGAAGACAAAATATTAACAGAAATACTGTGAAAATTTCCTTGTTAAACATCATTTGGGAATTATTTAAAAAAATAAAAATAAAAAAAGGGGGGCTAATAATTCTGATTTCAAGTGTATATATATATATATTATTTTTAATTTATGAATTTTTTATTTTTTTATTTTATATCTATTGTATTATTATTACTATTTTATTTTTATTTTTTTATCCAACTTTATTTAATTTTATTATTTTTAAATTAATTTAACCATTTATTTTATTTTAATTTATTTAAAATGTATTATTTTATAATTTATTTTATATTTTATTGTATTAATATTACTTTATTTTATTATATTTTTTTTCTAATTTAATTACATTTTATTATTGTTAAACTAATTTAATTATTTATTTTATTTTTATTTAATACTGTATTTCATTTGATTATTTTTATTTATTTATTTATTTACTTATTACTTATTATTATTATTATTATTATTATTATTATTATTATTATTATTATTATTATTATTATTATTATTATTTATTGTATTATGTTTTATTTTATTACATTTTATTTCGAATTTTAAATGTATTTTATATTTATTTTATTATACTTTTATTATTTAATAATTCATTTTTTTGTTTGTTTAATTGCACTTGAATACCAGTATCCTACACAATAACTAGTCAAGTATTACGTACTGTAAATTAATCATGGCAAAGACAAAAAAGAAAGTTAGCAACTACTTATTAAAACTATTATGTTTAAAAATGTTATACAAATTCACAGGAGGCCTAATAATTTTGTCTTTAACTTCAAACATTGTTATTTTCAACTTCTAAATTTCATCTTCAGTCAAACATGTACATCTCTTTGTGAGAATCACTCTTAATTTCAGAGTGAAACTGTTTTTATTCCATCTTTATTCAGTGCACTCATCAGTATTCACTAGGTAGTGAGCTCCAGTAGTATACAACAGCGTTTACTCTTCAGTTTGTTGCACATTTATTAATTCAACAAAGCGACACGAGGAAAAACACAAACACGACACACACACACATTTCCCTGAGCTCTCCAGATAACACAATAATCACACAACAATGTCCTGCTTTTATTTTTAATACGCCGGTGTATCTCAGCAGAGCAGGAGACATTTATTGAGTGACTGATGACGGACAGTTTAATGAGAGCAACAAGAGTCCAAATTAAATGTCAATTAACGGCACAAATTAAATTCCCTCCCTTTCATTGAAGACCTGCATTAAAAAAGACAAAATACATCTCTCTCTCTCTCTCTCTCAGTACTTTTAGCCGACAGTTTCATGAAATGAACATTATTTGGCATGAATCCGCAAGCAATCATGCTGATCATAATGACTGTCGGTGTTATGAATATGCACAAACTGCTCAGCGTCCAACTTTTTTTTCTCTTTCTCTCTAAATGACGCTCTTTCGTGCCAACATTGAGACAATAATCACTATTCTATATGCTGCCTTATGCTAATGAGAGGCTTCATGAAATATGCACATCTGACTGAATTACTGCAGAGTGGTTTTTTGTCAACAGCAGAACTTATTGTTATGTGTGTGAAGCTGAGAGGAGAAATAATATCACTGCATGTGTGAATAAAGCGCGCTTGACTGCTGTATGAGTGTTTATATAGAGTAAATGTCTTTAACAAGGCTTACTGTGTACTGTATGTCCTGCGGTTTTCACTTATTTGAGCTTTAAGTGCTCTCTTGAGGCCTGATGAACAGAGCTTTAAACACTGGGTTTGTCCTGTTTGCTGTTTGCTTTTGTATTGCATTCAGGAAAAGTGAGATTATTTTGTGTGGGAGGTTTTTTGTTTGGTGTTGCTGACATGAACACTGCAAAATGAAATATAAAAGTAAATATTTCAAACGTAATACAAAAATACTACAAAAGTAAAAAAAATACATTTAAAAATAATAATAAATAATAAAACTAATAATAAAATAAGTGGCGACGCGATGTTGCAGAGGGTAGCGCTCTCGCCTCACAGCAAGAAGGTTGCTGGTTCGAGCCTCGGCTGGGTCAGTTGGCATTTCTGTGTGGAGTTTGCATGTTCTCCCCGCGTTCGCGTGGGTTTGCTCCGGGTGCTCCGGTTTCGCCCACAAGTCCAAAGACATGCGCTATAGGTAAATTGGGTAAGCTAAATTGTCCGTAGTGTATGTGTGTGAATGGAAATGTATGGGTGTTTCCCAGCTGGAAGGGCATCCGCTGCATAAAACATATGCTAGATAAGTTGGTGGTTCATTCAGCTGTGGCGCCCCCTGATTGATAAAGGGACTAAGCCGAAAAGAAAATACATGAATGAATGAATAATAAAATAAAATAAAAGTAAAACATTAAATAAAATTTATTTAAAGTAATAAAACAAAATTTAATTAATATAAATTTTAAAAAAAATTAATTAAACAATAAAAATAATTAAAGTAAATGAAATTAATATAAATAAAAAAACATTAAATTAAAACATTAAATATAATTAAATTAAAGTAAATGAAACAAATTAAATTAATATAAATAAAAAAATATATTAAATTAAAACATTAAAATAAAATTAAATTAAAGGAAACAAATGAAATTAATATAAATAAAAAATTAAATTAAATTAAAGCATTAAATATAATTAAATTAAAGTAAATGCAACAAATGAAATTAATATAAATAAAAAAATATATTAAATTAAAACATTAAAATAAAATTAAAGTAAAGTAAAGGAAACAAATGAAATTAATATAAATAAAAAAATATATTAAATTAAAACATTAAAATAAAATTAAAGTAAAGTAAAGGAAACAAATGAAACTAATATAAATAAAAAATTAAATTAAATTAAATTAAATTAAATTAAAGCATTAAATATAATTACATTGAAGTAAATGAAACAAATTTAACTAATATAAATTAAAAAAATAAAATAAAACCATTAAATATAATTAAATTAAAGTAAATGAAAGAAAATTTAATTAATATAAATTTAAAAAATAAAATTACAATTAAAACATTAAATATGATTAAATTCAAGTAAATGAAACAAATTAAATTAATATAAAAAAAAAATTAAATTAAAACATTAAATATAATCAAATTTAAGAAAATATAACAAAATACTCTTCACAAGTCTCTCATTTAAATTAATATTTTCTATAGAAAGCTTTACAATATTATATTTGTGCATATACATTAGATTAGTCAATAAGCCAAATCTGGAGCTTACAAAACATCTTACAAAACAACTTGCAATAAAGGTCCAAAAATTAGTAGCCCAAATGTATATGTTATATTAGATAAAAACGTTTAAAAATAGGAAAAATCAAGAGAAACAAAAAAAAAAAAAAAAAAAAAATTGTTGAAATTTCATGTTTCACATTCGGTCATCTGCAAAAAATACAAAAAAACCTATTAATTCATTAAAAAGCACAATTATGTGATCAGGTTTCAGACCTGAAAGATCTGCTCCTCCATCAAAGTCCCATAATGCAAATTAAAAGAATGAATAAATGGGGGGGAAATAAAATATAACAAAATACTGAAAACTGCTAATTTACAGATATTTTTACAGTGTAGTTGTATCTTGAAATGGCATGATACACCTATAATATACAGTATATCTTTCGAAAAGTTTACGTTTCACATTTGGTCATCTGCAAAACAAAAACAGCCAAAAGCACAATCATGTGGTCAGGTTTCAGAGCTGAAAGATCTGCTCTGCCTTCAGGAAACACATTTCTCAAGCATCTCTGCAGTTCCTCCAAGGCTGATGGGATTTCTGCTTTTCAATATGAGCCTGACACTCACCATTACAAACCATTGCAGCTGCTGAAGCGGCCAATACACACTTTTAAACAGCCTTCATTTATCTGAGGAAAGGCTAAACACGTCCTGACAACTGTTATTTCATTTCCAAGAGGAATTTTCAGCAGGTTAGTCATTGTGTAAGTGTTGGGTTTGTGGAGGAATGAGGCAGATCGTGTCACTGGAGAAGAGTCGTATTGCTGTAAATTCACTGTATTTTTGTATGTTTTAGTGGGCGTGGCTGTTGTCAAGACTTGAAAATAAAAATAAAAATAAATTATATAAAATAAAAATTAAAAATTAAAAATAAAATAAAATTGAAAGATAAAATTACATGAAATAATAAAATAAAAATAACTAAAATAACTAAAATAAAATAATAATAATAAATAAATTAAATTAAATTAAACAATAAAAATAAAAAATAAAAAATAAAATAATAAAAAATAAATAAATTAAATTAAATAAAATAATAAAAAAATAATAAATAAAATAAAAATAATGAATAATAAATAAATTAAATTAAATAATAAAAAATAATAAATAAAATAAAATAAAATAAAATGTTTAGCAAAATAAAATTTATTTATTTATTAGTTAGTTAGTTAGTTAGTTAGTTAGTTAGTTAGTTAGTTGGTTAGTTAGTGAGTTAGTTAGTTTTTTTACCTTTTATGCTTTAAGAATATTATTTTGTAGTCAATGTCAATGGAAAATGTGAGCATTTTCACCATAATGGGGCTACTCATTTTGACCAAATTATTTGTGAAAATCACTTTAAAGTAAATCCACAAAATCCCATCTCATCTATGATCTTACAGTGGCTCTGCATGCTGAACGACAGAAATAACATCTACATAAGTGCGAGTCTCAGTATGTGAAAATCTCCACCCTCAAGTTTTCTGACTGCCCGTGTCAACACATAATACACATCCTCTACATCTTCACAAAGCGTTTCTCTTTCCTTACGCACCTGTTTCAAAAAAAGACGCAGCGCTGGATCTGTCAGAGCACGAGAGCGGCTTTCACGTCTTCAAATATTAATAGACTTATTCCTGTCGACAGCGGCGCTAAACCATCAGCGCTTCAGTGATTCGACATGGCCGAGATAATAAAGGGGACACATCATGAAAATCAGACTGCCTTTTCACAGGCAAAATCATTCCTGTGTTTAAGTGCTGTAACCTGAGCCCTGGTGCATTCCCGACAAGCCAGAAAACGTGCAAAAGGGAATCCAGCAACTGTTTTGATGAGCCTTTCACAAAACACACCATGCAAAAAAAAGACATACCTTTTTAGCCAACCTTTCACATAATGCATGTAAATATTTCTCTGTGCATTAAAAAAAACACCATCCAGATTTAGATCTCCTTGCAAAATTATTTTATTCTACATTACCACACCCCTTAATCTGCATATTTCTATTTCTGTTTACTCACTGTAGCAGCATGAGATTTACAATGACAACAACAAACACATAGACTACAACACAAGAATCTCCATAAACTCGGAGTTGGAGCCACTTCAGAAGCAGTTCTGAACTGACCGTCAGTGGTGGAGCAGTCTTGTGTAAAATACAGTCTAAGGCTTGGTTCACACGGAATGTGTTTTTCCTTTCCAACACGCTACTTGGTCACGCTTTACAATAAGGTTTCATTAGTTAATGTATTTACTAACATGAACTGATTATGAACAATACTTGTACAGTATTACATTATTTACAGTATATATGGAAATAACTAAAACTGCAATTCATCAAAATTCCACTAGGCCTGGCTCCAAAATAGAGCACACTTCAGTTGACCCCAATGTTAAAATGGCCAACTTTACAGCACAATAAAGGTGTTTACAGCCTGGTACAAAAAACTATTTTGGTCTATTGATCTTATTCCTCAACGTGGAAGTGCATTTGTTTTTGTGATTGTTTTAAAACTTTTGATTAGGTCACCTATGGGAGAAATTATTAGGAATAATAAACGGCAGAAAACGGTGAAACTACTTGCTCTAAAAACAAGTTTGCATGACTATACAGACAAAATAGAATAATATAATAAAAAAATATCAGTTTGCAACATCAAACAGCAAAACGGGCTGTTTTTAACGTCTAAAAATGAATGGAAGTGAATGAGAGGGGAAGTCTCAAGCCAAAAAGATTCAAATGGCTGCGCCCGCTTGAACACAGAGAATAAGGTGAATAGGGCTAATATTACACTTCATGACAACTGTGAGGGGGTGATTTTTTTATAATTCATCTGTCTCATTTATATTAAGTTACACTAATTCCCACTTGTAGCTTCACTTGCACTCTTCAGAAACCTATGGGTGACATCACTGATACTACATCCATATTTTTTACAGTCTATGGTTCCCATGAACATCAGATTGTTGAAAGATGGGCATTGCTAACAAAACTAAATAAGATTGATTAATGGATGAGGGTAGGACAGTAACAAGCCACACCCTGACTGCCCTAAATGCATTCTAGAAGTGAAGAAAATCCTTTGAATCTTCACAGACATGTTCTGGAGACACTATGGATTTATTTGACACCTTATGGAGAAAAAAAGCATAATATTTCCCCTCTAAAGACTCTTAGACACGTGCACATCTTCCATACCACTGCTCCCTAAATGAAGCCATTGATCGCCAGCATCAATAAGTCTAATGATGGAGGACAGTGAAGCGGCGCTGAAACAGTAATGAAGTTGCGGATTGTGTCTGGGCAGGTCAATGAGTGAGTAAACAACATCACACAATCTCTTCGCCACAGGTGCACCAACACAAACAGCGGTGTCAGGAGCGTTCGCACTCAGATGAGGATATTAATGAGAAGTGGGAGGAATCCTGACCTTTTGCTTCGTCAACATGGAAAACAATCTGCCGGTGTTGAATCAATCACAAGCCGCGTGTCGGAGTGACACGGATCACGGCGGAGCGGTAATTAAACACGGCCCACTGCTTGTAAAGAGTCACTGGAGTAGATGAAGAGAGACCACTGGGAAATACAGGTAGTGAAAACACTGGCTGAGATGCACACAGCTGGAAAAATCTTAGCACATATTCTAATGCTGATTTTAGGGTTGCTTTTGACACTTTTGTTGGTTTTATTAATTGGAATATTTTATACTTTTTTAGCTTTGATTTTAGTTTGGTTTGTAGTCATTTTATTATGAGCTTTTTCTGAATATTATTATTATTATTATATGTTTTTATGGTGGTTAATTCCGCTGTGGTGACCCCATGTTTAATAAAGGGACTAAGCCGAAAAGAAAACTAATGAATGAACATGTTTTTATATTGTAGTACATCAAGTTAAACTAATTGCAATTGAGAAATATTTCATGGTAATATTTTATTTATTTAAATTATTTAATTTTAATTATTTAATTTAAAGTTTTTTATTTTATTTTGTTTATTTTATTTTATTTATTTTACTTTTTTATTTATTTAATATATTTAGTTTAATTAATTTTATTGAATTAATTTTATTTTATTTTTAATGATTAAAATTTAATTTAATTTTTATTTATTTTTATTTAATTTTAATTAATTAATTTTATTTTATTTTATTTTATTTTATTTTAATCTTATTTTATTTTATTTTCTATTAATATTTTTTTATTAATATTTTTTATTATTTAATTTTATAATTTAATTTAATTTAATTTAATTTAATTTAATTTAATTTAATTTAATTTAATTTAATTTAATTTAATTTAATTTAATTTAATTTTATTTTATTTTATTTTATTTATTTTATTTTATTTTAATTTTAAAATGTCAATATTATATACAATAACTGTTTTAAAGTTAACCAGTAGGAATAATTAATGATTTCAATAATAAAAAAGTCATATCACATATCATATCATATACCAACTTTTTATTATAAATAATATCCATAACAGTATCTTGTCCTCACTACTAGCTGTATGTTTTAAACTAGACTTATTTTGTAATGTTATAAATACCTTTACTGTCACTTGTTTTGATTAATTGAATGTATCTTTCCTGAATAATTATTTACTTAAACTAAACTTTTAAATTGTATACAACCCCTAACTATTCAAGCAGCGTCTAAATTATTATTAAAATAACAATAATAATAATAAAATCCTTATATAATTTTAAAAATCCATTTTGAATAACCATACCATTTAAACTCTATTAAATAGCTTATTACAATGCTGTGCAACACTAGTGGCCACATTAGGGTCTTAAATATTTGCTATGCTGTCACAATAAATCAAAAGATTTATGCCAAACCTGATCAATTAGAAAATTAACTGCACTCTTCTCCTTAACAAAACTTGAAGAAAGTATTAGGAACAACGCACAACACTGCCAAAACACTGATGAGTGAGTGTTTGTGAAATTATTAAGCCAATTTCTGAGCAGTAGGAGCAATGATGCTTTCCTTAGCAAACACTAAATATGCTTTTTTTTTTGCTTAGTTTTTTATTACCCACATCCCCCTTTTCCATTAAGTCCAGATAAAACCTAATTCACTGATTCTCTGTGAACGTGAGTGATTGCATGCATTAAAACAGCAGAGAGGTTTTCATGAGCTCCGGCAGTCGGTCCATAACATTTCCACATGTGGATGAAGACCTCAATATGAGAGCCAAACCACATCCATTACACTGTTAAACATGTCGGTATTCATTACGCAATCCATATTTACCAGGAACAATTAAGATTGCATTAATTAATACTGATGCTGTCTAATGTTTAATCACGATTAATGCATTCAAAATAAAAGCTTGTATTTAGATAATGTGCGTGTACTCGGTGTGTATAAATATTGAGTATATATAAATAATATATACTTGTTTATTTGTATTAGATATAAATATTTAATTCATAAAGATGACTAAAGAGTTTCTTAAGGTCAATATTACTAGCCACCTAAAGCAATATATTTTCTTTTTAAATTGTCCACAGTTTTTGTAGTGTCATAATAGTGTTGAAAAAAATATTTTTATTAAACAGAAATTGGGAAAAAGATATACTGTATAGCAGGGCTACTAATTCAGCAGGGCTAATAATTAAGACTTCCACTGTATTGTCTGTGTTAGTTGATGTTTTACAGTTCAAAAACCTGGTAATAAACTGCTTTTTCTGTTATTTTATAGACTTCATTCAATCATTAATTTTCCTTCAGCTTAGTCTCTATTTCAGAGGTCACCACAGTGGAATGAACCACCAACTATTTCAGCATATGTTTTACACAGCGGATGTCCTTCCAGTTGCAACTCAATACTGGGAAATATTTTACAGCCTTAATTCTTTAATTATTTCTCATACACTATATTGTTTAAACCAACGTCAGTAAAAGTCATTTTGTTTGAGAACAAAAATTGACAGAGCAGAGATAAATGTCCCAAAATGCAATTCATACCCATAAATAAACAACCAAAAAAATACAAATGTGAATCACAAAATAATTAACCTTAATATTTTACAGTGTATGTGCTTTTTGTCACCACAGCTGAATATATTTGAGCAAAAATACAGTAAAATAAATAATATAAATATATTAAATATTATTAAAATTAACTAATATAATTAATATTAATATTAAATAATATTAATATTATTATTTATTAAATATTGTTCTACATTATTATGAATAACATTTTAATTTATTCCTTTTACTCAACCCTGAATTTTCAGCACCAATACTCCAGTCTTCAGTGTCACATGATCCTAATCAGAAATCATTTAAATATGCATATTAATTAGTGCTGTCAAAAGACTAATCGTGATTAATCACATCTAAAATAAAAGCTTGTGTTTACTTTATATACATGTATAAATACACAAATGCATGTATATATTGTAGGAAATATTGTGAAAAATTCCTTCTGGTAAACATTGTTTGGGAAATATCTGCAAAAGAACAAAACATTTACAGGAGGGCTAATAATTTTTAATTTTAACTATATATCACTGCATAAAATATCAATGAAATACACTGTTTCTAAATTGTCAGCATCAAGATTTGGTCCCATAATGGTATTCAAAAGCATAAATTAAAGGGAGGAAATAAAACATGTATCACAAAATACGTAAGACTATACTAAGTATCAATTCATCAGCCGATTCAAATGTTATCAGTCGATAAAATGGGCGGTATAGTGGTTATCAGCTGATAGACATGGGCCAGTAGGGGCCCTCCGCACCTAGTTGGCTCAGAAGGCTGTTATCATCCATCCACATGGTTAATCAGCTATAGATCACATACGACTGCGGCAAGAAGTTAACGAGAATTATTTATATTATTTATTAAATGTCCCATTAATTGTATTTTATTAACGTCTACACCTACCCCAACCTTAAACCCAACCACCACAGTAATGTAAAAACAGATCTGGATCTGGAGTCTTCTCTATTAGTATAGCTGATTAACCATGTGGATGGATGATAACAGCCTTCTGAGCCTACAAGTAGGAGCAGAAGGCTTCTACTAACCAATATCTATCAGCTGATAACTACTGATAATGCCCATTCAATCCAGTGATAAAATTTGAAGCGGCTGTATTCATGGACATTTCTCACATTGTACAAATGAGGTCACATCTGACGCACACGAAAGTCTCCTTTACATGTAGCACATGGATGCAGATCTGCAGATCAGCGCACACACTGAAAATTAATTGCGCATCGCTGCTGATAAAAACACACCTGGCATTTGGTGCCACTTTAAGCTCCATCACTTGCTGACGTGAAAATCTCCCATGACTGCAACACTGACCCTGAATCAGCGTCGCAAAACAAACAGGTCAGATCATTCATAACAAGCTGCCGCAGAAATATTCCCTTTTGAACAAATTCAGACATTAGAAAAGGTACAGTCTGGGGAAGATTTAGGGATTTGTGGGCCCTAAGCAGTTCCAGCCATGAGCCCCTGTATTAATACGGTAATATGCACCCCTTGTATTTGTATTCATTTATTTAGCTGCCTTTTTCTTAAATCTTCTTTTCTCCATTTTATCTTCATGCAACCATTACTTTTTAAATTATTTGCTTGCTTAAAATGAATTTATAATTTAAAAATATTAAATAAATTATTTGGTTTTCAAAACTAAATCTGTATCTGTTTTGAACGCTGGACTGATTCATAATTTGGGGTTGTGGGGACACATTTGCACGGATGAACTAATTACAGTAAAACTGTATTTGTTAGACACTTATTAAATAAAATATATTACAGAATGCCATTATATATATTTTATAAAAAACTTTTAGGTATTTATTGGGGGTCAAGGGCGTAGAATTGGCATGGACGATTGGCATAGTTTTTCTATGAAGCCCTGGGTAAAAAATCTGGGTGTTACTCTGGATGATGGCTTGAGCTTTGACAAACAGATTAACGCAGTGGTCAAATCCTGCTTCTTTCAACTTCGACTTTTAAAAACAGTCAAATCTATTTTATCTAGAAAAAATTTGAACAAATAATCCATGCTTTTATTACCACTAGATTGGACTATTGTAACTCATTATACTTTAGGATTGGTCAGAAAACCTTATCCCGGTTACAATTAGTCCAAAATGCTGCTGCAAGGCTTTTAACAGGTACCAAGAAACATGACCACATCACACCAGTTTTATGCTCTTTGCACTAGTTGCCTGTGCACTATTGAGTCACTTTTAAAATGCTTCTCCTGGCTTTTTAAATCTCTAAATGGCCTGGCACCTTCTTATCTGTCAGACGTGTTAATTGAGCATCAGCCTGGTCGGTCTCTTCGGTCATCTAACCAGAGACTGTTATGCATCCCTAAATCGAGGCTGAAATGCAGAGGTGACCGTGCCTTCGCAGTAGCTGGTCCTAGGTTGTGGAATGCTCTGCCCCTCTGTGTTAGATCTGTTTCAGCCCTGTCTGTTTTTAAATATGGGTTGAAAACATACCTCTTTGATTTGCCATTTTATCAGTGAGAATTGTCTGTTTTAGCTATAATTGATATATATATATATATATATATATATGTTTTTTCTCTGTTTTGATTTGTACTGTGCAGCACATTGGTCAACCTTTGGTTGTGTTAAATAGTGCTACTGTATATAAATAAAATTGACATTGACATTGACACCAATTACAGAAATGTCCCCACCAATAATTTATTCGACTTCAAAATAAAATAATGCTCCATCAACCCTTAGTAACCTTCTAGTGCACAAAGTCAAGTTCGCTATGACAATAATCAGGATATCAGTTAAATTGTGTCACACACCTCTCTGAATTTCTCTACATTCATACCTCCTCAAAGCCCGACTGCAGTAAAATGGTACGGGATTGTTATTTGTATTATTAAGTGTTTCTTTTATATTATTAAGTACTTTATTTATGTTTTTAAAAGCGCGAAACTGAATTTGGGCTGTCCAATGCATGCGCTCTACACTCTCAGAAAGTTACAGGAGCTGTCACTGGGCAAGTACTTTTTCAAAAGATACATATTTGTACTCAAAGAGTCCACAGTGGTACCTCAAAGGTGAATTTAAGTGTCCAAATGTACCTAAAAAGTCCCTTTGAGGTACCAATATGCCCCAGTGACAGCTCCTGTACCTTTATTTCTGAGAGTGTAGGGATGTATGTCCCCGCCAATGTCAAGAGCAAATCTACGCCCTTGTCGGGGGTCCTCAGATTTCTTGGGGCCCTAGGCGGCCACTTACCCCCATTATTGGTTAAATCCGCCCTTGGTTACAGTACAACACTGATGTGATGATAAAGTGTGTTTTGAAGCAGGTGAATGTTCTCTTTGATAATCATACTGACAGATAAATCATTAAACTGTGCTGCATTATGCACGCTTGTTTCCCGCATTGTATTATCAAAGTTCATCTTTCTGTTATCATGTCAAATTATGAAATAAAATCTGCATTATTTAGCGTGAAGAGGGAAGACATCTGTTAGCAAAATAAAACAATTGTCATAAAAGCAAACATCTGTATTCATCATGAAACTTATTAAACTGTTCAAAATGATTAAAATGATCCGGGAAAAAGAATTGGGAGATGGGAACTGAGAATTTAAAAGGAAAGTAAATCTGAATTGCATCTGTAATTATGTTTAAACAATTCTGTTTTCATGGGGAAAATATTCAATCTCGTTATTATAAAAATGCAATTGTGAGTTTATATATTGATTTCAGTTATTTCTGGGGAAATAATACGTTAATTATTTGGTCACACTTTATTTTGATGGTTCGTTTGTTGAATTTAAATTACATTGCATCTACATGTCAACTGATTCTCATTAGATAATAAGTAGACTGTTAGGTTGGGGTTAGGGTAGGGTTAGGGTTAGTGTAAATTGACATAGACTTGCTAAATGTCCTATAGTCAATTAAATGTCTGTTGAAGGAGCATATCAACAGATATTAAGCGCACAGTCTACTAATCCTCAAATGGACCATCGAAATAAAGTGTTACCTATTATTTCACTTTTAAAACCTTTAAAAGTGTGTGTATTTAGATTCCAGAATTGCTGTTGTGTACATGAACAACTAAAATGCATAACATGTTTGTTTGTTTGTTTGTTTTTTCTGAAATTGTCAAGTTTTCAAACTAATAAACACAAGACTTGTAAAATAAAAAGCCACAAATATAAAACATAAATAAAGCAATATATAAACTTGCAGTTCTGACAGTAAAGATGTAGTTGTTTTAATCTGCTTCAGGTTTCTAACAGGACGCTGTTCTTTGATGGTTTTTCTCATGTGTTTGAAGAAAGACTGAGATAACGTTTTTTTCTCTTTCCTGATGGTGCCGTTGTTATATTCAGATGTGAATATCCTCATACTGTGAATAAACATCACAAAATCTGACCGCTGGTGGAGTGTGATGCTACAATTATGTTCATTATGTTTAGCAACCTGTACTGTATATATAGGGAAAATAAATTTTCTCCATTTTTTTTTTTAAATCTGACTGATATATATGCACACTGTAAAAAGAGTTGAAAAGAGACCTAAAGGGGAATTGAAGGGGACCTGTTATGCAAAAATCTTTCATAAGGGGGTTTAAACATAGTTGTATGGCAGAAGTCTGTGAATATAACCAGCTTCTAATGGTAAAAATATATCAATTTTATTGTTTAAGATCACACTTGATGAAAACAGTCTGCAGAAACACTTTGATTCTCTTTTTACGTGTCATCAGAGGGGGAAAGCCCCATCCACTAGTGACCACCTCTCCCTCATTAGCATAGGACTTTAGTCTTGTTTATGAATCTGCCACTATGCTAACACACAGGCATCTGTAGCTCCGCCCTCTTTTGAAAAGAGCACAATCTCGTTTAAATTTAAAGCGACAGTCACCAAAACGCCACAATTAAGATCAAAGCCTTAAAGTGGCAGAGTTATAAAACATTATCTGTGTGGTATTTTGAGGTGAAACTTCACACACACACTAGGGATATCAGAGACTTATTTTACATCTTTTAAAAAGTGGCATTACAGGACCCCTTTAAATCAAGTCAAGTGCAGTACTTGGGTTAAAAGTTAAGTCAACTCAAAAAGCAGCTGTGCAGTAAGTTGCCTTACAATTTTAAGTTAGTCAGTTTTTATTTATTAATTTATTAATTTATTTTATTATATATTAGTTTTTTTTATGTATGTATACACTATACTGGAAGTTCCTATCACTAAAAGAAATGTGTGTGTGCAAACAAACTTAAAGTAATAAACAATAAAGCTCTTCTGATTCTGATTCATTATATTAAGCATGTTTTTCAGAAAGCTATAGACACGTCCTAATATGAATATGTTGATTCAGAAAGAGATCCTGTCACAGGCTTTATTCTCCTCTGTACTGCAGTTCACATCAGATCTGCTTTCTCTGTGTTTTTATTTCACTTTGTATTAGATAGCTGCTGCTTTATGGATTTTCCCTGCTCGTTTGAAGTAATAAATGTTTGATGTGCTGTGCCGAGATACTCTAATGGTCATAATGCAAATCCATCCACAGAACTAATCTGCACAAACATGAGTTTATTAATATATTACAAGCCACATTTACATATTAGCGCTAATACAGTATTCAGACAATTCAGGGAGGAAAAACGTATGAAGTTTAGCAAAGCCAATATTTCTAAAACATATTTAGAAATGTAGGCTTTAAAATGAAATACAATAAGACATAAATAAATAAATAAATAAATAAATAAATAAATAAATAAATAAATAAATAAATAAATAAATAAATAAACATTTTTAAAGAGCATTATTCTAAAATAAAAAATAATTAAATGATAAATTTAGCATTTGTTTGTTTGTTTGTTTGCTTGCTTGCTTGCTTGCTTATTTATTTATTTATTATTATTATTATTATTTTTTTTTTTTATTTATTTATTTATTTATTTTTTTTTTTATTTTTTTTTATTATTATCAGAAGTAGTATACATGATATTATTCATCTAGAACCACAGCATACTATTACATATAATATTGGGGTCAATAAGGTTTTTAAATTAAATTAAATTAAATTAAATTAAATTAAGTTCCCAGAGATGGGTTGCGGCTGGAAGGGCATCCGCTGCGTAAAATCGTGCTGGATAAGTTGGCGGTTCATTCCGCTGTGGCGACCCCGCAAGGGACAAAGCCGACAAGAAAATGAATGAATGAATGAATAAATTAAATTAAATTAAATTAAATTAAATTAAATTAAATTAAATTAAATTAAAATAAAATAAAATAAAATAAATAAAATAAAATAAAATAAAATAAAATAAAATAAATTAAACAATAAAATATAATAGATTAATTTAAATTAAATTAAACAATAAAATAAATTTAATTTAATTAATTAAATTTTATTAACCTAAACAATAAAATAAAATAAAATAAAATAAAATAAAATAAAATAAAATAAAATAAAATAAAATAAAATAAAATAAAATAAAATAAAACTATTAGCAGCATAACATTATTCAAAAGATTTTAGTATAAAAAGCTGCAAATCATATATAGATTACTATATCAGACCTTGAACTTTCAATATTTCTTATTTGTACACAGAGATCACCCATGGGTTGCCAGATATTCATCAATCAAAGATACAGCAGAAATCAAGCAAACAACATAAAATCCATCCACTTACCAACCACTACACCTGTGTTTGTGTTAAATTTAGGATATATTAATATGTGTTCCACTGCGAAGAGTGAGAATGGAGTGTGAGTGTGTGATCTGACAGTGTTTTGGGCAGCAGAAGTGTGTGTGTGGAGCAGATTGAGTCGACTGGGGGCTTGTTGGCAGTGGATGCCCGTGGCTGTTGTGTGACTCAATGCATGACATGTTTGTCACAGAGTGAATGCATTGAGGTCTTAATAAAGATTGTGTTTCTTCGCCTTTTTTGGAGCTTTTACAGCACACAAATAAAAACTCCAACCAGCCTACTGTATACACAAATAAAAAAAACACTTACACACCTACAGTACATGTACACTCACAACTAAGCTGATACTGCTACAAGTAAATGACCTAAGATTCAACATTTATAGAGGAAATAAGAGTCTAAAATACCAAAAATGACCATATTCAGTTTATACACATATAAATACTGTAATATTTTTAACTCCTCCCATCACTTTTAATCATCCAATCAAATCTCAGTTGATCAAGCTCAACCCACTTTTTCCTCACTGAATATTTTGATGTTACAGTACTTTAAAATACATGTAATAATGTGAAATAGGATTTTTTAAAGCTGATTTCTCTTTTTAAAATCATCGTTTTTGCATTGATCAGTGTTGAATATTATTTAGTGGACATATAAATGACTTGTTCTGCTTCTAAAACAGCTTTCTTGTTAGGTGACATCATCAAGGCCTCAATATTTTAACCTCTCCCTTTACTTTTCACCACCCAATCAAATCCCAGTTTATCAAACTACTGCAAGTTCCACTTTTCCCTCACTTACAATTATAATAAATGACATAACATAAATAAATCATGGCAAACTCACTTCACAGCAAAATATGATGTTCTAAAAGCTACAAAAAAATATCTAAATATTCTTGAATATCTAATTAGTCTTGTTTTTTTTCAAATAAACAAACAAATGAACAAATAATAATAATAACAATAATAATAATGATAATAATAATAACAAAATTAATAATAGCAATAATAATAATAATAATAATAATAATAATTAATAATAATAATAACAATAATAATAATAGCAATAATAATAATAACAACAACAATAATAATAATAATTAATAATACTAATAATAATAGCAATAATAATAATAATAATAATAATAATAATAATAATAATAATAATAATAATAATAATTAATAATAATAATAATAATAATATTAATAATTATTATTATTATTATTCCTAATAATAATAATAACAATAATGATAATGATAATGATAATAATAATAATATTAACAATAATTTGTATTATCATCAACAATAATAATAATAATAATAATAATAATAATAATAATAATAATAATAATTTGTATTTATCAATAATAATGATAATAATAATAATAATAATATTTATTAGTTTACAAATATCAACAAATATCTGCTAATAGAATTTTAAAAATACTAGTACATTTTTAATAGAACATTTGACATCTTATTGATTTATTTGTTTGTGTATTTGTTTATTTGTTTGTTTATTTATTCATTTATTGTTCAAAGTATACATACAGTACAACCCTTTTACCATTCAATTTATTGCATCTTAATCTAACAACGTTTACACATCTGAATACTGTACAACTAGTTAGAAACCCAGAGTATGAGTGTTTTCCATCATCCTCATCTGAACTGAAGAAACAGTCACGGTCGCTTGGTCAGTTTGTTAGTGTGACCCTGGTGTGTCTGAGCTGGTTTGGTGTGACGAGGTCGAGGAGTGTGTGTGTGTGTGTGTGTGTATGTGTGGACAGGCTGCTCCAGGCTGAGAGCAGATTGGTTCCCTATTGTTGCTACAACTCTCCTCCTGGCAGATTGTGTCACAGTTAGTGTAGGGATTAGCCAATATTGTAATTTAAAATACTAATACGGCTTATTATGTGTTGGACAAGCAACATACACACTGCAAACAAATCTGTCTGTCTTGTTTTTTGTCCAAATGTTTAACAATTCTTAAATCAAGACGAATTTTCTAGACAAGCAAAAACATGTTGTCTTGTTTTCAGAAAATAATATGCCAAAGTGAAGTGTTTTTCCTTAAAACAAGCTAAATAATCAGCCAATGAGCTAAGCAAAATAATTTAGTTTTTCCATTTTCCACATATGATTATTTTTCCTAATCCATTAGCAGATTATTTAGCCTATTTTAAGGAAAAACTCAGTTAATTTTGGCATATTATTTCTTAAAACAGGACAATATGCTTCGCTTGTCTAAAAAATGCTTCTTGATTTAAGATATTTTAGATGTTTGAACTAGAAACAAGACAAAATTATCTAATTAAGATTTCATATGTGTACATTTAGTTCCCAGAGATGGGTTGCGGCTGGAAGGGCATCCGCTGCGTAAAATCGTGCTGGATAAGTTGGGGGTTCATTCCGCTGTGGCGACCCCGGATTAATAATTGACTAAGCCGACAAGAAAATGAATGAATGAAGGATGTGTACATTTATTTAAACTGAAATGAATACATCACTTAGGACATGAACAAATGATGTTTCATTGGTGTGTGGTTTGCTAGGATCTGACAATATTCAGCTGAAATACAGTACAATTGTTTGACAATCTGAAATCTAAGAGTTTAAAAAATCTAAATATTGAGAAAATCACACTTAAAGTTGTCCAAATTGCGTTAGAGATACATATTATTAAGCAAAAATTGAGTTTTGATATATTTACAGTAGGACTTTTGCAAAAAAAAATATGAATTAAAATGATATTTACTTCATAGGCTAATGATTTTTGGCATAATAGAAAAATCCATAATTTTTTTCCTACTATGGATGTCAATGGCTGCTGTTTCCCCCAACATTCTTCAGAATATCTTATTTTATATATTTAATACATAAGTTTTGAACCACATGAGTGTCAGTAAATGGTGATTAAAGTCTAATTTTTAGTGAACTGTCCCTTTAAGAAACTAGCACAAGTCAGATTGTAATGAATATGTAACATGCCCGTAAAGATGTCGTCTGTTCAGTGTGTTGCATTCAGCCCGTACTCTGTCATTTCTGGTGCTCAAGGAGCTTCTGGAAAGGTACGATGAACTCAGACACTGGAAATCCTCCAAATGTTAGCATCCATCTGTCTGAAGGCTCACGGCGGAAACATACATTGTTTACATCGATCCACAGAATGTACTAGTTCTCTTAAAAGTGCTTATTGAGCAAGTCACAATATACAGGCCACACCCACAAATGCTGACATACATTGTTGTATTAGCCTAATCCACGCCCTTAGTGAGTGACAATATACAGGCCACACCCACAAATGTTAACTGACACTGCTGTATTACTATAGACTCCGCCCTGAGTGAGTCACAATATAAAGGCCCTGCTAATAAATGTTGCCAGACACTGCTGTATTAACATAGACTCCGCCCTGAGTGAGTCATAATATACAAGCCCCACCCACAAATGTTGAC
Source organism: Danio kyathit (assembly GCA_903798195.1). Lineage (NCBI taxonomy): Eukaryota > Metazoa > Chordata > Actinopteri > Cypriniformes > Danionidae > Danio > Danio kyathit. The sequence continues at coordinate 5,352,925 of LR812522.1, read as the reverse complement.
AGACACTGTTGTATTAGTATGGACTAGGCCATTGAGAGAGTCATAACTTACAGACCCCACCCACAAACATCAACAGACACTATTGTATTAGCATACACTCCTTCCTGTATGAGTTACAATTTACAGGCCCCACCCACAACTATTGACAGACAATGTTGCATTAGCATAGACCATGCCCTGAGCAAGTCACAATATGCAGGCCCCACCCACAAATGTTGACAGACACTGCTGTATTAGCATAGACCACGCCCTGTGCGAGTCACAATACACAGACCCCGCCCACAAAGGCTGACAGACACTGTTGTATTAGCATAGACCTTGCTCTGAAAGAGTAACAATTCACAGATCCGACCCCCAAATGTTGACAGACACTAATGTATTAGCATAGACCCCGCCCTGAGCAAGTCACAATATGTTTAATATAATGTGCCCCGCCCACAAACGTTGAGAGACACTGCTGAATTTGCATAGACCACGCCCTGAGGGAGCCACAATACACATGCCCCACCTACAAATGCTGACAGACACTAATGTATTAGCATAGACCCCGCCCTGAATGAGTCACAATTTACAGGCCCCACCCACAAATCCTGATAGACACTGCTGTGTAAGCATAGACTCCACCCTGAGTGAGCCACAATACACATGTCCCACCTACAAATGCTGACAGCCTAAGCGAACCCCACCCTAAGCAATTCACAAATTACAGGCCCCGCCCACAAAAGTCAGCAACAACTAAATAAATGTAATTTGCCTATAATATTGCTTATCCTTGTACCTAATAATACAATGTCAAAACTCCACCCATTTTTCAATATGGAGTGAGGAGCAGCAGCTCATTTGCATTTAAAGAGACACACACAACAATCTGTTTTTATTCCAATGTAAAACCTGCCATTTTCAAGATGCTGTAACAATTTATCTGTAGGTGGTTTTGAGTTGAAACTTCACAAACAGATTTTAGGGACACCAGAGATTTCTTATGAAAAGGGGCATAATATGTACCCTTTAAATAAAACAACCTTTCAGAGAAGAATCAGCGAGCACAGCAAAACAGACTCAAACACTTCTTACCGGTGCATTTTTTCAGGCTTCCTGGCCTCTTGCCGTGCATCCCGAGTTTACATCCGAAGTTTTCCTCCCAGAACTCTGCAAACCACACGTTTCTTCTGTTGTTGGACAGCGAGCGGCTGCGGAAATAACGATCGAATGCTGAGGAGAGAGAAGAGAGCATCTTCAAAAAAGAACTTCACTCACAAATCACTGGAAA
>LR812522.1:5306655-5349155 GCA_903798195.1 Danio kyathit | reverse complement strand
AATAAAATAAAATAAAATAAAATAAAATAAAATAAAATAACATAAAATAACATAAAATAAAATAAAATAAAATAACATAAAATAAAATTAAATTAAATTAAATTAAATTAAATTAAATTAAATTAAATTAAATTAAATTAAATTAAATTAAATTAAATTAAAAATGATATAAATAAAATTAAATAAATGTATAACAACAACAACAACAACAACAATAATATAATAATAATAATAATAATAATAATAATAATAATAATAATATGTGAATAATAATTAAATAGAATGAATGCATGGATGAATGAATGATTATTATTAATCAATTAATGATTATAAATATTATGAATGTATGAATAATTAAAATTCAAAGAAATATATAATGCAATGACAAAAATCATAATATCACTAAAGGTAACACCAAAAAAATGCAAATTTCAGTACTAAATTAAGTTAAATAAAATAAAATAAAATAAAATAAAATTAAATTAAATTAAATTAAATTAATTAAATTAAATTAAATTAAATAAAATAAAATAAAATAAAATAAAATAAAATTAAATTAAATTAAATTAAATTAAAAATGATATAAATAAAATTAATTAAATAAATGTATAACTAACAACAACAAAAACATAATAATAATAATAATAATAATAATAATAATAATAATAATAATAATAATAATAATAATAATTTGTGAATAATAATTAAATAGAATGAATGCATGAATGAATGAATGATTATTATTATTATTATGAATTAATGATTTTTAATATTATGAATTAATTAATTAAATATTAATTATTACAATTAAATGCAAATTTCAGTACTAAATTTAATTTAATTTACTTTAAAAAATCTAATATTTAACTAATTAATTCACTGTCCATTTCATGATCATTTTTAGTTTCTAGTCTAATAATCAGATTGTCATTATCAATCATAAACACTGCACTTACAATGAACTATCAATAATTCAATACTTTATAAGTGTAACACTTCACAAAATCCACTAACTTCCATCACAAAAAATCTACTTAAGGGCGAACAGTTTTTTATTTTTTCTATAATTATTATTTTATATTTTTTATTTATCAGGTACTAGAAAGAAACTCAAGTCAAAAAAAAAACAACCACTTTCTCTCTTTAAGAATTCATAACCCCCCCAACCCCCCCCCCCCCTTATATTTTCACAGTGTAAACTAGTTTGTATGCTCTTGCTGGATCTGCTAATAAGCCCCACATTTAACATTAGTTTTCCCTCTCCGGCCATTAAAGGCTACGCGACTGGAATGTGAAATCAGATTAGCATTGGCCTCCAGGCATATAAATGTTAATATTTTAGTCCTGAGCATCTGTTAAATCAACAGACGTACTGTATGTTTATGTGTGTGTGAGAGGAAGCCAGAGCTGCTAATAATGTGAACAGATGAAGATAAAGATGAAGGAACCAAACTACAAAAGAAATGTGTTCATCACTCAGTCAATGCTGTCTCTAACAATACATAAAAAAATAAATAAATAAAATTAAATAAAATAATAAAAATAAAAATAATAAAAAAATAAAAATAAATAAAAAATAAATAATAATAAAATAATAAAACAAAAAAATTATATAATATAATAAACTTATGTTTAAAACAAAATAATTAAAAGTACCAAATGTAGCACTCTTGATGCAACTTTATGTTATTATAAAAAAATAAAATAATAACAATAATAATACATTTACAATAAATGACGATAGTAAATAAGTAAATAATAACGTACAAGTTGCTGAAAGCTTTTATATAACACTGTATATTTGATCAGAGCGGCCAGAATGTTTATGTTTGCATTCATTTTAAATGCATTGCTTATTTATGTTTCTTTGTTTGTTTGCACAGAGATAACGGAATATCTGAATCGATTATGAATAAAACATGAAAACCTCAAACTTATTTCATTTAAGTTATTTGCCAAAGCAGCTTTTCTTATTTTCTTCTTGTTTAACTTTATGTACTTAAATATTTGATGTTTAAAACTACATTATTAAAAAAATCTACAGTTTTAATAAATTCTTAATAAATAAAGAAAGAAAGAAAATTATTAAAAATAAATAAATGAATAAAATGCATATAAATAAATAAATAAAACAATGTATTAATATAAAAAATATAAAAAATAAACATATATAAATAAATTAATATATAAAATAAATATAAATATAAATAAATAAATAAAATGCATATAAATAAAAAATAAAACAATATATAAATATGAAAAATATATAAAATAAACATATATAAATAATATAAATATAAATATAAATAAAACAATAAAAAATTTAAATATAAATAAATGAGTAAGTAAATAAATAAATACATAAATAAAATTATATAATATAAAATAATACATAAAATAAATATATCAATAGATAAATTAAATTTAAATAAGTTCATAAGTACATAAGTAAATAAATAAATATAAAATAAAAATATAAAACAACACAAAATATATTTTACAATTATAAAATAAAACAAGGGCAACCCAGTGGCGCAGTAGGTAGTGCTGTTGCCTCACAGCAAGAACGTCGCTGGGTTGCAGGTTCGAACCTCGGCTGGGCTGGGTCAGTTGGCGTTTCTGTGTGGAGTTTGCATGTTCTCCCTGGGTTCGCGTGGGTTTCCTCCGGGTGCTCCGGTTTCCCCCACAGTCCAAAGACATGCAGTACAGGTGAATTGGGTAAGCTAAATTGTCCATAGTGTATGAGTGTGAATGTGTGTGTGGAAGTTCCCAGAGATGGGTTGCGGCTGGAAGGGCATCCGCTGCGTAAAATCGTGCTGGATAAGTTGGCGGTTCATTCCGCTGTGGTGACCCCGCAAGGGACAAAGCCGACAAGAAAATGAATGAATGAATGAAAATAAAACAAATATACATTAAAAAAAATAATAATAATAATTAAAAAAAAAAAAAAATATATATATATATATATATATATATATATATATATATATATATATATATATATATATATATATATATATATATAGTTGAAGTCAGAATTATTAGACCCCCTGAATTATTAGCCCCGTTTATTTTTTCCCCAATGTCTGTTTAACTGAGAGAAGATTTTGTCAACACATTTCTAAACATAATAGTTTTAATAACTCATTTCTCATAACTGATTTATTTTATCTTTGCCATGATGACAGCACATAATTTTTCGCTTGATACACTTTTATACATTTTAAACACACTCTTTCTCTGACTCGCTCTGACACTGGCTCTGCTGTTTTACTTCTTGACTTTTTTTTTTTTGAACAACAGAAAGCAGCACCTGATATCATCCTCATTGGCAAACATGATGATGGCCCGAGCGTTCGGGGTCTCCAGGAGCCGCCGGATTATCTTGTCAAATTCTCCAGCCCTCGGTTCCCTCGGGATCTTCAGAGACTGAGCAATACACACACCGCCTACAAACACACACACATTGAGAGAGAGAGAGATAGAGAGAGAGAGAGAGAGAGAGAGAGAGATAGAGAGAGATAGAGAGAGAGAGAGAGAGAGAGAGAGAGAGAGAGAGAGAGAGAGAGAGAGAGAGAGAGAGAGAGAGAGAGAGAGAGAGAGAGAGATAGACTTTGTTCATTATGCAAAAAAAAAAAATCCAGACATATTATAGTGATAATATTTGCTCAATTTGGTATTTTTGGCTAAACAGTCCAAAATTATAAGCAAATTTTCCTTATATATTTTGACCACTAGGTGGCATTGTGTTTAATGCACAGCGCAGGTAACCTCAAGTCATAATGCTGGTTTTTGCACAAGTAGATTAGATACAAAGTCATAAAAATGTAAAAATGTCATAAATGCAAATTGACGTTGAATGAGTTTTAAAAAGCTGAAAAAATTCAAATTAAGTGTAAAATTTAAGTCAGAAAATTCATCCCACATGTAATCTATAGCAAGTAATACGATGCTCTGCGTCTGGTGTGAACAATATAATCAAAAATAGCGATATTTTTGGCCACTAGGTGGCATTGTGTCGAAAAAAAATCTAAATGGCACAAACATTACAATGAATAGAAAATGATAGAATTGTTTTGACCCAAGGAATGAGAAGAGAAAAGCCGTAAAACTCAGAATTTACTACCACAAATGTCATTTTACATTTTTTAAAATGAATATGATTGAGCATTTTGAAGATATTTTCGTTTGTTCACTCTTTGCAGAATAAATGTGTTTTTATTATCCAAGAGTGGATTGATTAAAACAGCACGGTCTGCCTAATTTTTCATAAAAATTAGAGTAATGGTCTTCTAGAACAGGGGTTCCCAAACTTTTCAGCCCGCGACCCCCAAAATAACAGTGCCAGTGACTCGCGACCCCCAATATCCTCTGAGGTTGTTGTAAATACAGAAACCTTGCATGCAATGGCGCACACACACCAATAGACCCAAGTCTATTCTTTGTTTATTTTTTTTATGTATGTCAGCGCTGTAAATGTGCCAGAAAGTTTAACCTGGTGTTATAAAATCAATCTGCTGCTATTGATGCTATTGCTGTGTCTTTAATATAATGTAATTACCCTAGGGCTCACAATCCAATAGAATTAGTAACTATAAGCTACTATAGTAAATATATAGTATATGGTAACTATAAACGACTATTTTTTTTCTCTTCTGTAGGTTGTGGATAAAATATGGTAATTCTTATGGTTTAATAAAAATAAATAGATTTTTAGAAATCACCAGTTGACCCCCCTTTCATTGTCCCGCGACCCCTCGGGGGGTCCCGACCCCCACATTGAGAACCACTGTTCTAGAATGAGCTGGGAAAATAAGGCTTTGTGGAGGGTGGGATAAAAATGACAGAAATGTTTCCTGATAAATTGATAAAAGATGAAAAATCTTATGAAAAATAAAAGTCCTACTAGTAAAGAAGAGATGACATCAAATACAGTATATGCTAGTACAACCAGAAACAACAAAAACAAGAAAACCGCAGCTTTCTTAAATCAAAACTAAACTCTTCTACCCAATTCTAAGCACCATCCCTCCCATCTCCCAACCCTCCCTGTTTCGTGAGGCTTTCGATAAGTGAAATGATAAAGGTTTAATTGTTTAATGATGGAAAGTTATGTCAGAGTTTCATCAAATGGTCTTGACTGAAGGAATGAAATGAAAAATAAATGTATAAAACTTAAAAAGTGGCGGTGAGGTGGCAGAATCACAGCAAAAAGGTCGTTGGTTCGAGTCCCGGCTGGGTCAGTCGTCATTTCTGTGTGGAGTTTGCATGTTTTCCCTGTGTTGGTGTGGGTTTTTCTCCGGGTGCTCCGGTTTCTCCCACAGTCCAAAGACATGTGTTATAGGTGAATTGGGTTTGTAGTATAAGTGTGTGAATGAGAGTGTATAAATGTTTCCCTAGTGATGGGTTGCAGCTGGAAGGGTATTAGTTGGTGGTTCATTCCACTGTGGCGACCCCTGATAAATAAATGAATGAATGAATGAACTTAAAAAGCATAAACTTGTGTGACTTCTGAACAGTTGGTGGCACTAGAGGGACTGATATAGAAGCTGCAATATTGCTGTAGTGGATGTTCAGACTCTTCTCTATTCATGTGCCATCTTTATACCATACGCTTCTACGGCCTGCCAAAAAAATCTTCCAGAGGGGAAGTAAACGAACACTTACAATTACAACAGGTGCCAATGTATGTACCTTCATTACTTGGCCCATAACATGCAAAACAAAGTGTTCCACCATATGGCTTGGACTAGGAGTGTAAACACTAGATTCCATGCAGTAAAATGAACAAAAACTACACCAAACAACTTTACCCCACTGCCTGTCTGAAGACCTTCTTGTTAGTCTATCAAAAAAAAAAAGTCTTGAATATTTACAGCCGATTACTGTAATGGACATAAAAGAAGCACATCCCATCAAGCTCCATCATTCACGCTGCATCTCCAGGTGCTTGACATCATTTATTCACACTTAACATGACAGTCTTACAAAAATCAGGTCTTGACAGGCCATATTTGAGGTGAGCAGAGTCATACTTCATATTTAATGTAAGCTGTAATATCCAAGCGTCCGTCCCTCCGAGAGCTCGATTATACCATTAACGTCCCGTGCGGGGGTGAATGATGGACTTCCTCCAGGATCTAATCGCCTCCTGTTACAGTCCATTTAATGAGCGCCGGCGTTTTCCTCAGCCAGCCGTGTCACTGTACGCTAACGAACGCGGCTCCTTATACCATCCGTCACTATGACAAATACTAATTAGCCTTAATTAATGCCCCTCACAATGGTAATCACCAATCTGTTGCGCTCGTGCCCTCCTCCGATCCATGATGATTGTGAGTTTACGAAGGGTGATATTTGCTTCGGGTTATACTGCCGAGGAAAGAGTCATTTAGATGCCAATTTTAAACATCTGCAATTTCTTTGGCACATAAATCAAATATTTTTAGGCAACATTGAAGGCAAATTTATCTTTTCAAAAATTGAGGATAGCAATTGTATTAGAAACAAATAATAAAAATGGCAAATTTTGAATTAAAATACTGTAACTTGCAAATTAAATTATTTACACTCAATTAAAAAATGATGGGTTGTGACAAATATGGACAAGCTCAACCATTGGGTTAAAAAAAAAAAGGAGTCATTTAAATTTAACTGAAAAAAATAATCCAATGTTGGGTGTGTCTATATAACAACCCAGCATTTGTAGAGTCTATTAAATAAAAAATATCTGGTAACACTTTACAATAAGGTTCATTAGTTAATGCATTTACTAACATGAACTAATCATGAACAACACGTGTACAGCATTTGTTAATAATAATTGAACATTTACTGATGCATTATTAACATCCAAGTCCATGCTTGTTAACATTAGTTAATGCACCGTGAGTTAACATGAACTAACAATGAACAACTTTATTTCCATTAACTAATGTTAACTAACATGAATAAATACTGTAGTAAATGCATTGTTCATTGTTTGTTCATGTTAGTAAATGCATTAATTACCATTAACTAATGAACCTTATTGTAAAGTGTGACCAAATATCTTGCTAAATATATTCTGAGCTTTTAATTCATGAAAGACTGAATCATGGTTACCTGTTTTTAACACTGACAATAGGCTTTTCTAAACATCAAGACATAGTGCAATTGCGCATTTTGAAGTATCGCATGAAAAACGATTGATGAAAAAGAAAAATTTTAAAAATTTAAATACTGTAAGTCGCTAAATTAAGTGTTTACGTTTCCATTAGGCTTGCTTTGTTTACTGTTGACCACAGTCAGCCTCTCTAATAACTTCATGGAAATGCTCATTTACATTTGGGATTTTTTTTTCTTTTCGTTTTTTAATACACATGTACATGGAAGCACCATTTAAATTTTTTTAAAAATGAATAAAACATTTTTTAAAAGATTGTATAGTTTATAATGAGACTATAAGAGTATAATTTAAGGGCTTCAAAAACACCACAGTCTAGTAAAGGAACAACCAAAACTCATACTTTTATTTCTGTTTGTTAGTGTAAAATCTGTGTTTGTACACTGCACTTTAAAAAAATTACATTGGGGAAAATATGGACAAACTCAACCATTGGGTTAAAATGTGTTTGGGTTTGTTATGTTTGTCTATGTAACAACCCAGAATTTTTAGTCTACTAAAAAAGTATCTAACCAAACTTTTTCTTTGAGCTTTCTACACTGTAAAATGTGAAAAATTAAACTAATTACTTCAGCATGAATTCAGTTACATAAATTAGTTAATTTCCACTTAATTTATTTTGATTAAGTTGGGAAAACTTTTTCTTTTGAGTGTAAGAAGTTGAAGTAATTTATTTAAGTTGATCCAATGAGGCTTTTTTCAGTGTATTCCTGAAGGAATGAATGGTTTCCTGTTTTTAATACTGACAATAATGTTTACTAGGGCGTCACGGTGGTGCAGTGGGTAGCATGATCGCCTCACAGCAAGAAGGTCGCTGGTTTGAGCCTCAGCTGGGTCAGTTAGCATTTCAGGGTGAAGTTTGCATGCATGTTCTCCCAATGTTCACATGGGTTTTCTCCGGGTGCTCCGGTTTCCCCCACAAGTCCAAAGACACGTGGTACAGGTGAATTGGGTAAGCTAAAATTGTCCGTAATGTATGTGTTTGAGTGAGTGTGTATGGGTGTTTACCAGTGATGGAAGGGCATCTGCTGTGTAAAATATATGTTGGATAAGTTGGCGGTTCATTCCGCTGTGGCGACCCCTGATTAATAAAGGGACTAAGCCGAAAAGAAAATGAATGAATGAATGAATGAATTGTTTACTATAGTATACAGCAAAACATGGTATAAATTTGGAAGTATCGCATTAGAAACGGGTGAAGGAAACGGCAAATTTTTAATTAAAATACATTTTCTTTTATTCATGAAAGAATGAATCATGGTTTCCTGTTTATAACACTGACAATAATGTTTTCTAAACATCAAAAATGGTACAAATGCATATTTTGAAGTATTGCATGAGAAACAAGTAATGAAAATGGCAAAATTTTAATTAAAATACTGTAACTCGCAAAATAAAGTATTTATGCTCAATTAAAAAATGCTGGATTGCAACAAATATGGACAAACTCAACCATTGGGTTAAAAAAAGGTATAATTTTAATTTAACTGAAAAAATTAACCCAATGTTGGGTTTGTCTATATAACAACCCAGCATTGTTTAGAGTCTAAATGTATTAAATTAAAAAGTTTTCCTTGAGCTTTCTATTCATGAAAGAATGAATCACGGTTTCCTGTTTTAACACTGACAATAGTGTTTTCTAAACACCAAAACATGGTGCAAACGCGTATTTTGAAGTGAGAAACGAGTTATGGAAATGGCAATTTTTGAATTTAAATACTGTAACTCACAAAATAAAGTATTTACGTTCAATTAAAAAACGCTGGGTTGTTGTAACCCAACATTGCAGCAAATATGGACAAACTCAACTATTGGGTGTCATTTAAATTTAACCAAAAAATAAATCCAATGTTGGGACTGTCTGATGTTGGGGGAGTCTACTACAAATGTATGTAAATAAAACGTTTTTCTTTTATTCGTGAAAGTATGAGTCATGGTTTCCTGTATTTAACACTGACAATAATGTTTTCTAAACATCAAAAATGGTACAAAATGCATCTTTAGTAAGTATTGCATGAGAAATGAGTCTTGAAAATGGCAAAACACTGAAATTCCCAAAAGTAAAATATTAATTTATTAAATTAATAAATTTATGCTTCATTCTTTTCAATTTTGGGTTAATGTGAATAATGGGACATGGAAACTCATTTGCTGACTAAATACAAAGTCCCTTTTAAGGCAAGTCACTTCACTCGGTGGCCATCTTTGAAACACCTTTCGGGCAGTATGCTCGGGCATTCTGTCTGAATGAGGAAACATCAAATTCTCCAAAATTGCTTGCCAAGCTTACGACTGAATTTCATATTAGGAATCACCAATGTAATTAAACAACAGCTGTCTTTTTAGTTTCATTTCTAAATGTTTGAATCACACGAAATCTGCAGAAACTCATGTTTGGTTCGAGCCCCTCCCCCGGAGAATCGTCATTCTATAGCGATTGATGATTAGCTGCTGCATTAGAAGGCGGGGCTTCAGTAACCATATTGGCCGTTACACTTTTCCCTATTCAAAACTATGCGAGAGTCTTCACTAAATATTACACCAATTAGCTGTCTTCATTAAGCTTGCTTTATTTACTGTTGGTTTCTAAGTGAGCAATACCACAGTCAGCCACTCTAATAAAACTTGATGGAAAAGCAGCAAACTCGCATTTGGGTTATTTTTTGTGTGTGTGTGTGTATATGTGTATACACATTTACATGGAAGCACCATTTAAAAAAAATATGATTGTATAGTTTACAGGGAGACTATAAGAGTACAATTTTCAGGCTCCCAAAACACCACAACCAAAACTTTTTTCCCCTATTTTCAGTTTATAATCTGTGCTATGAAATGCACTCTCAGAAAACAAACAAGCATCACATGACTGAATTTTGAAAACAGCAAACCTGCTGATTGATACTTATTAGCAATGAACCGTTTGGTCCCAGAACAACAACGATTATTAGGGGGGGGGGGGGGGACTAGCTTGCTACAGGAAAAGCACTGTTCTGAAAACAGCTAAGCCACTGTCACGCTACCAAAGCGATGCAGCGACAACACAGCAACACACTGATGTCTCTCCAAATCTCTTTCCAAATGCAGAATGAGGCTTTTATGTGCCACAAATGGGAGAACATCAAAAGGCCGCTGAATTAGCATTCCAGAGCTGGTGGCTTTTTCAATTCACCAAATTCCTTTTACATTTGGTGCCTTTTCATTTTTTTTTTCGGCAGATACTGCAGTCTTTGTGCTGCGCAGGGACTCATATTCAGCTAAATGGCGAGGAAGAGAAACACTGGCTTTACTAAAGCTCCTAAATTGATTGCACGGGCAGACGTCAGCATTGCAGCATGTTGCAGCGAGAGAGCAACGGGAGATTTCAGCTTTTGACAGGAGCTTTGAGATAAGCAGCACCGCCTGCCGGTGACGAATGCATGTGCCCTGAGTGTCACGCTCAACGAAATTAGTCACTCCACAATTAATATGCATGAACGACTGCATCAGAATATTTTTAGTTCTGAAAGAATAACTGTGAAGCCATTATGCCATCGCTCAGAGCATTACAAACAATAACACTGTAAATATGCAGCCTATATATATATATATATTGATAACCTATTCAAAGTGTAATTAAATACTCAAAAACCCTAAACAGTGACACTAATCCAAGAATAAATGTGTTGCCAGTTAGTCTGTCCACTGTTCATATCTTTGGCACTACAAAAAAATTAATTAGTCATATTTTGATCCCTAAAATTGTTTATATATTGAAATTAAATGAAGTAATGCCATTTTTTGGATAACCCAGTCAATTATATACCTAAAAAATGTCAAATTAATATTAAAAACAGATGAAGTAAAACATGCTAACAGTATCAATTACATTGATGTGTTGCCAAAATGCCTTTTACATTAGTGTATTTTAATTTATCTTGGCAATAAAGCATTCATTACCTAGTCTTCAAGACATATTTATTTATTATCACTCCACAATATACTGTATATGCATGAACGACTGCACCTAAATATTTTAGTTCTGAACGAATAACTGAAGGCATTACGCCATCCATCGCTCAAAGCATTCCAAACAATAACACTAAATATATGCAGCTAATATATATATATATATATATATATATATATATATATATATATATATATATATATATATATACAGTTGAAGTCAGAATTATTAGCCCCCCTGAATTATTAGCCCCCTTGTTTATTTAACAGTGGTTTGTTTTGTAGACTATCGAAAAAAATCTAACTTAAAGGGGCTAAAAATTTTGACCTTAAAATGATGTTAAAAAAAAATTAAAACTGCTTTTAATCTAGCCGAAATAAAACAAATAAAACTTTCTCCAGAAGAAAAAAATATTATCAGACATGCTGTGAAAAAAAATTCTTTGCTCTGTTAAACATCATTTGGGAAATATTTAAAAAAAATAAAGGGGGGCTAATAAATCTGACTATATATATACTATATATACTATATATAGATAGATAGATAGATAGATAGATAGATAGATAGATAGATAGATAGATAGATAGATAGATAGATAGATAGATAGATAGATAGATAGATAGATAGATAGATAGATAGATAGATAGATAGATAGATAGATAGATAGATAGATAGATAGATAACCTATTCATAGTGTAATTAAGTACTCAAAAACCCAAAACAGTGGCATCAATCCAAGAATAAATGTGTTGCCAGTTAGTCTGTCCACTGTTCATATCTTTAGAACTATAAATAAAATTATTTAGTCATATTTTGATCCCTAAAATTGTTTATATATTGAAATTAAATGAAGTAATGTCATTTTTTGGATAACCCGGTCAATTAAATATCATCGCTCAAAGCATTCCAAACAGTAACCCAAAAAATATGCTGCCTATATATATATATATATATATATATATATATATATATATATATATATATATATATATATATATATATATATATAGTATGCTAGTTACTGTAATTATATATATATATATATATATATATATATATATATATATATATATATATATATACATTTATCTTTTGTAATATCAATTGATCTTTTGCGATATACAATTTTTGTATAATTTTGAAAGCTAAAACTGCTTGTATATTGAATTGCACTAAAGTAATGTCAATTTTTGCATACTCAATTAAATACCTTAAAACAGTGAAATTAATATTAAAAACGGACCAAAAAAATGCTAAAAGTGTCAATTACATGGATTTACATGGATTATTATAATAATTTATCTTTGACAATAAACATTAATTGCTAATTAATTTCTTTTTGTGACTTTCTTCATCTGCAGATTTACAATTACTTGTTGTGTTGTTCATGTGCAGTCATAAATGCATTTAGTTTTTTTTTTTCGACTCAGGTTGAGTCCAAGCATTGGAGGTGCATGCTCAATCTGCTTTAGTCCGCTTTGGTGCACAGAAAACACTCTGCGTCCAAATGATTGTGGTTTTCTTCGTGCGCTCTCCATTGCTGAGCGCATGGCGCTGAATATGCGGTGTGAAATGCAGGGCGTCAGGCACGCGTCTGTGGGTGGATGCGGGTTGTATTGGAACACCTTTGTGATGTGAACGTGGGTGGAGATGTTGAATAAACACCATCCATGCTGCTTTCATGAGGGAAAAACGTTCCCACATTTGATGTTTGGAGGAACTGACGAGCGAATCCCTCATGCGGAGAAGCGGAGGAGGTCAGCGCATTGGGGAAACAATACTACACAGCAGATACTAAGCATTAAATATGGGTATTTTAAAACGTGATGCTTGAGATTTATTCAGCTTTTTTTTCTCTGATCAATAACTAAACTTTCTGGGTTTCAGCTTCAAACTTCAACTTTTTTTATTCTTGTCTGAAATACGATAATTTACTATAAAATTAAGTTGTGTAGATAGTTCAAAACATTGGTTTATGACATAAAAATTTGTAAAATACGGTAATTTACTGTAGGATTAAGTTGTGTAGATACTTCTAAGAAAAATGTAAGAAATTTGCTAATTCACTGTAAAATTAAGTTGCGTTGATACCTCAAAACATTGATTTATGACATAAAAATATACAAAATACAGTAATTTACTATAAGATTAAGTTATGTAGATACTTCAAAACATTGGCGCATGACATAAAAATGTACAGTAAATTACTGTCAAATTAAGTTGTGTAGACACTTCAAAACATTGGTGCATGACATAAATAATTATGAAATACGGTAATTTAATGTAAGAATAAGTTGTGTAAATACTTCAAAACATTGGTGTCTAATAAAAGAATGTATGAAATACGGTAATTTATTGTAAGATTAAGTTGTGTAAATACTTTAATACATTGGTGTATAATATAAAAATGTACAAAATGTGGTAATTTACTGTATAATTAAGTTGTGTTAATACTTCAAAACATTGGTGCATGACATAAACATGTATGAAATACAGTAATTTACTGTAGGATTAAGTTGTGTAGATACTTGTAAGAAAAATGTAAGAAATTTGCTAATTTACTGTAAAATTAAGTTGCGTTGATACCTCAAAACATTGATTTATGACATAAAAATATACAAAATACAGTAATTTACTATAAGATTAAGTTATGTAGATACTTCAAAACATTGGCGCATGACATAAAAATGTACAGTAAATTACTGTCAAATTAAGTTGTGTAGACACTTCAAAACATTGGTGCATGACATAAAAAATGATGAAATACGGTAATTTAATGTAAGAATAAGTTGTGTAAATACTTCAAAACATTGGTGTATAATATAAAAATGTACAAAATATGGTAATTTACTGTAAAATTAAGTTGTGTTAGTACTTCAAAACATTGGTTTATGACATAAAAATGTTCAAAATACGGTAATTTACTGTGAAATTAAATTGATATTTCAAAACATTGGTGCATGACATAAAAAATTATGAAATACGGTAATTTAATGTAAGAATAAGTTGTGTAAATACTTCAAAACATTGATGTATAATATAAAAATGTACAAAATATGGTAATTTACTGTAAAATTAAGTTGTGTTAATACTTCAAAACATTGGTTAATGACATAAAAATGTTCAAAATACGGTAATTTACTGTGAAATTAAATTGATACTTCAAAACATTGGTGCATGACAAAAATGTATGAAATACGGTAATTTACTGTAAGATTAAGTTGTGTAAATACTTCAAAACATTGGTTTATGACATAAAAAGATACAAAATACAATAATTTACTGTAAAATTAAGTTGTGGAGAGTTCAATACATTGGTTCATGACATAAAATGTGCAGTAAATTACAGTCAAATTAAGTTGCGCAGATACTTGCGAACATTACAGTAATGCATGACATAAAATATTACGTCATTTACGTAATTTACTGTGAAATCAAGTAAATACTTTATACATTAGTGTATGACATAAAAAATATACAAAATACAATAATTTGCTGTAAAATTAAGTTGTATAGACACTTTAAAACTGGTGCATGACATAAAAATATAAAAAAATACGGTAATTTAAAGTAAAATTAAGTTGTGTAGATATTTCAATACATTGATGCATAACGTAAAATTGTATGAAGTACAGCAATTTACGTTAACATTAAGTTGTATCGATACTTCAAAACATTGGTGCATGACATAAAAATAGAAAAAAATACAGTAGTTAACTGTAAAATTAAGTTGCGTAGATACTTCAAAACATCAGTGCATGACAAAAATATACAAAATACAGTAATTTACTGTAAAATTAAGTTGTGAAGACATTTCAATATATTGGTACATGACATAAAAATTTAAAAAATAGGGTAATTTACTGTGAAATTAAGTAGATAATTCAAAACATTGGTACTTGACATAAAGATGTATGAAATACAGTAATCTACTGTAAAACTAAGTTATGTAGATACTTCCAAACATTGGTTTATGACATAAACATTTTCTGAATATGGTAATTTACTGTAAAATGTACAAATTTTGTTATGTTCCTAGCCTTTTTTTTTTTTTTATAATGTGCAAAAAGGTACACAAATTGGGATCATACAAATACAAAGAAAATGAAACATCAAAAATACTACAAAAAAAAACTACGAAAAACAAAAACAACAACAATACAGTCTGGTACTGGTGCGTGTATATATGTGTGTGCGTGCGTGCGTGCGTGCGTGCGTGCGTGCGTGTGTGTGTGTGTGTGTGTGTGTGTGTGTGCATGTAATGGTAACATGGTAGACAGGTCAGAGTACATACATAAGGGACAATAACAGTCAATAAATGAAGCAGGTATCATAGATATATATAAACAGATAGAAAGAAATCAGTCAGTGGTAAAGAGTGACAACAATGCTAGTAATGTATGATAGTAATACTATCACAGTAATAATAACTGATAACAACAATAATAATAAATCACAAGTACTACACCAACTACTACTAATACAGAAAGTTACTAATACTACAACTACTACTGCTGCTGCTACTACAGCCACAACCACTACTACTACTACTACGTCTACTACTACTGATACTACTACAGCGTCTACTACAACTGATACTACTACAACAACGTCTACTACTACTACTACTACTACTACTACTACTGATACTACTACAGCAATCACTGCTACTACAGCTACATCAACAATATCTACTACTTCTGATACTACTACACCGACTACTACTACTACTGCTGCTACTACTACTACTACACCAACACCTTTACTACTTCTGATATCACTATACCAACGACATCTACTACTACAGAAACTACTACAACTACTACTTCAACAATCCCAACTACAATCGTTACTACAATGACTGTTTTTTAACTAAAACCCTATTTTTAACTGTTATTATCCGCAACCACAGCAGCTGCTGTTTTTTTTTTTACCATTTATTTTATGAATTTCTTTTTTTACAGTGTGTGAAACCCGTGCTCAGGGCTTCAGCATCTCAGTGGTCCCTAATTTCTGAGAGTGTTACATTTCTCAACACTGGAAAGTGCAGCACACTTTTCTTGCTTAATGGATGGTGTAATAAGGCAGCGTAATAAGGATTGTGCTGCTGAGTTCTTTGCCATTACCCTCTTGAAACATGCTTTGTCACCGGGGCACTAATGTGGAATGAATCAAATCTCCATTAAGCATATGTCTCATGACTCCTAACCCAATGAATGTTTGTGATGTTTCGTGTTTGCATTGAGCTTTAAAGGCTCGATAGACGTCTCCACCAGAACAAATCCGCTTCATTGACAATTTAAGCATGTCTTTCTGCCACGGATTTAGAATATTACTGTCACTTTTTTGGGGGGGTGGGTTGAGTGTTTAATGGAATGGGGCTTTTCAAAAACTAGGAATTACCTCAAGGTGGTTTAATCCAGAAAGCTTTTTTTTAAATGAAATAGGTGTTAATTTAGTAAATGAAGCCATTTTGTACTCAAACTTCACTTTATGTAATTAGTGTTACTGTTTGTTTGGGAATTTGGAACAGTATTTATTTACAGTAATTGGTTTATTCAAGATAAATATGCATCAACTTGTGGTTTTAAATATAATTTTTTTAAGATACAATGTGAGAGAAATGTTATATTGCTGAATGTAAATTGGTATAAAGTTGTCATAAAACACCTTTTAGCAACACATTTACCCTACTGACACTTTTTATTGGCTTTTACCTGATCCATTTTACAGTAGTTTCACACTTATGGATATTTTATTATTATTATCAAACAATTGGTTTCAGTTTATGGCAATTTAATGTACACAATTCTTAGGGTTGGAAATATGGTATAATGGAAATATGGGAGTACACATCGCTGAGGATCTGACATGGACTGCTCACACAGACGCAACGCTGAGGAAGGCACAACAACTCTCAGGAGGTTTGGAATGAGCTCCCACATCCTCCGCTTGTTCTACACCTGCACTGTGGAGAGCATCCTCACTGGCTGCATTACCACCTGGTACGGAAACAGCACCAGCAGCAATCGCAAAGGTCTACATAGGATTGTGCGAACTGCTGGACGCGTAGTAGGAGGTGAGCTTCCCTCCCTCCAGGACATCTAGAACAGGCGGTGCATGAGGAAAGCCAAGAGAATCACCAGCAATTCCAGCCACCCAAGCCATAGACTTTTCTCTCTGCTACCCTCAAGTAGACGGTTCCGCAGCATCCGGTCACGCACCAGCCGACTGAAGGAAAGTTTCCTCCCTCAGACTATCAGGCTGATGAACACTTAACACACCCCACACAAACTCTTCCATACCCCGCACTGCACACCATCAAGATGTAGCATGCACTGCACTTTAACCAATTCATACTTAAAACAATACTGCCTACAACTATGTGTACACCTATCCATCGTACGTATCGCTGTCAACATTGCCATTGTCTTGTTTTATTGGGAGTATGTTGTTGTATTTTGCACTGTCTGTATTTTGCACTGTCTGGAGCCAGCACCTAAGCTTTTCACTCATCATAGCACACGTGCTGCTGATGATGTGACAATAAAAGTGATTTGATTTGATGCTATATTGCAAAAGATTACATTCTGTGTAAAGCTTATAAAAAAAGCCATATTGGCAACAAATTCACTTTAATAACACTTGTTGTCATTTGCTTGGTCCATTTAATATTATACTTACGTAAAATAAGTGTTTGTGACAAATCCATTCAACTTTTTCAAGTCCCTTTCCTTTTTTGCATCCATTTTTTTACTTAACATCACAGTTGTGGCCATTTTAGTGTTTTATTCAATGTACTATCCAAAAAAACAGGCAATTTTTCATGATGTTTTAGTATCTAAATAATTTTTGGGGTAAAACATTTTGAAAAATGCTTTATTGCGCAACATTAATTCACACAAAATTGCTATAAAGAGTCGCTCTGGACAGAATGATTGTGTTATGGTGTCCTGGACAGTACATTGTTGCCTTTGGTCAGTCACTAAACCAAACGGCCATTAAACATGAAAGTTAATTACCCAGTGTGAACCGCTTCACTTAGGAGAATGTTCAGTTTCTGCCACTGGAAATAAATGAAAGCATTAGCCGCCCATGTGTGTGTGTGTGTGTGTGTGTGTGTGTGTGTGAGTGTGTGAGTGTGTGAGTGTGTGTGTGTAGACTTGGATACAATTAGATAATTCATGATTCATAACGCTGTGAAAATCCAATCATTAAAGATTAGCTGGAGCTGGTCATGTTCTTGATACAAGGATGGATCATTTTATTATCAGTCGAGCTGCTGAAGTCACTTTAAACAATTAGAGGAAGTAGCTGCATGATTCTAGTGTTATTGTATTTCTTCTTTTGAGAAACTGCTCAATGACTTCACAGTAAAAAAAAAAAAAAAAAAACATTTTGGCTACAAGTCCATTTAATTGACACTTTTAGCATCCTTTTATTGGTCCATTTTTAATATTAGTTGTAAAGTTTTTTAGTATTTAATTGACTGAATTATGAAAATATTAGCATTACTTCAGTGCAATTCAATATATAAACAATTGTAGGGTTCATAATATGACAAAAAATGTATATCGCAAAGGAGATAAACTGATATTGTAAAAGAGAAATCCCGGTATTGTCAAAGGCAAAGTATGAAATATCAGGGGGGTTTTTTGTAAAGATTTTGCATACTTCTCCTCAAATAACTCAAATCACTTGATTAAACTTAATAAAGTCATCTGGAATGGCAAAGAAAGCGTTCTTGCAGGACTCCCAGAGTTCTTTGATTCATCTTCAATGCCTCCTCCTTCATCTTACTCCAGACATGCTCAATAACGTTCATGTCTAGTAAATGGGCTGGCCAATCCTGGTGCACCTTGACCTTCTTTGCTTTCAGGAACTTTGTTGTGGAGGCTGAAGTATGAGAAGGAGCGCTATCCTGCTGAAGAATTTGCCCTCTCCTGTGGTTTGTAATGTAATGGGCAGCACAAATATCTTGAAACCTCAGGCTGTTGATGTTGCCATCCACTCTGCAGATCTCTCGCACGCCCCCATACTGAATGTAACCCCAAACCATGATTTGTCCTTCACCAAACTTGACTGATTTCTGTAAGAATCTTGAGTCCATACGGGTTCTGTTACTGTCCGAAATCCCTGGTTTTCGGAAATCAGTCAGCCGTGGTCCCGCAAGAATTAGTATGTAGTCCTCTGTTTTCTTAGGCTTGTTTCTAGCAGATGCCCCACTTCAAAGTCTTCATTTTAATGTGGCCCTCGGCTCTTAAACACAAACTGGGCTTCTTTTCTTTTCCTTTTTTCATGATAGAGTGTTGAAAGAAGTGCTAACAATATGTTTCGGACAAAGAGAGAAGACTTACAGCACTTTCACAGCTGTGGATCAAAGTTTGCGTCACTTTCTTGGTTTCCAGAATTTTTTTAAATTTTTATTATTTGCAAATCACACTCATAAACTGAATGCAATTCGAGACAGGACTGATTATAATTTTATTTAGTTTTTCCAAAAACAGAGAGTTTTATATCTCATAACTCCAACTTTATTTTCCACCATTATGAATTTGTCTCATAATTATCAATATTTGTCTCATAATTATTTTGTCTCTATATGCTGATAATTCTTCTTATAATTCCAGCCTTATTTTCCACAATTAATGAATAATAAGAATTAACATTGGAATTATGAAATATAAAGTCATAATTAAGTTGGAATAATAATGCTGTTATAATAAAAAGGTTGAAATAATCAGGACAAGTCAGTTATAAATTATGAGATATGTACGAAAAGAACGATTTGCAATTTAATCAGTTATAAAACAATAAAGTAATAAAGTCAGTTAAATAATAACATTTTATTTGAATTGAATTATTTAATTTATTGACTTACTGCATGATTAGTTTATGGCCACTTTTGTAATTGATTTTACATTTCATAATTATCATAATTGTAACTGGAACCTTGCCTCTCATACAGTAGCTCCTTTATCAAAATGCAAATATTTTCTCACACTTCTGACATTAAATCCTATCATTTATAACAGATTTTTCCTGATTACTGCAACTTATTTAAATTATGATTATTTCATCCTAACTTCATTATTCCACCTTCTCATAATTATGACTTTATATCTCATAATTCCCATGTTATTTCTTGTCTTTGTCTTTTTCTAATTTGAATAATTCTAATAATTTTATATTTATTTCTTTTATATTCATTTATATTATTTTAGGTAATAAATTTCCTCATTATTCCAACATTATTTTATCTCACAATTCACCCGCATTTCTTACAAGTCTGACTATATTTCTCTCATATGCTGCAAATACAACATTATCCTTTATAACTTTATTTATTTATTTATATTTATTTATTTTTCTATTGTGCTTTTTTTATTTATCACAATATTACTGTAAGTCTTTCTTTCTTTCTATTTGGCAAAAAATAAGTAAATACACTTAATTCATCATCAAGTACATACACAATAATGTTTTAAACATTTAAATGTTTTACGGTATTTCCAGTGTGGTCCTTGATGTGAAGTACAGATTATGCTACTCCCGGTAACAGGCAAACTGTGACACAAACACAATCATAAATAACCATTAAAACACACTGTAAAATCCATCAGCATACTGTTCTCCATAAGAGCTAGATTTTAGATTTTAAAACTAACCACATTTGCACTGAAAAAAATACTTCTTTAAATGAGTTGAAGCAACACAATTCCTCAGTTGTTTATGGGACAACGTAATTGTTTTATGTTGAATCCATTTAAATTTGTAAAAACAATTAAATGAACTTAATTTGTGCTGGGACAACAAGAAGGAATTGTTTGGAACCCAGTATTTTTTATAGTGTAATACTTTTAATATCCACAGACAGTTTGTTCCATAGCCATGTTATTCTAAGTATATTCCAAGTCGTGTTAATATAAGAATAGTTTTGTCCATGTAAACACACTGAGTGCCACTTGCTCTTTGTTTTAAGGGGAAATGCATTGAGGTAATGCTAAGCTCATGTTTACTGCATCGGCTGGTAACTAATATACCCTGCAGACGCTCTGATCAATTGTCTTCAGGCTTTTTACGCTGGAATGAGAGGCGAGACGAAGTGACGGACAGTGGATTTCCAGTCATAACAGGCCTCAAGGTCAGATCTGGCCTCTAAATCCCAGTAATAAATCATTTTGTCCCGTTGTCTTTGTTCCAGACACCGTCTCTTTCTCTCAAGTGTTGTGTTCGCTTATCAGAGGGATTTGTTTTGTCTGAGCGTTTCGACAGACTCTTGTTGTCTCGCTGGACGAAAGAGAAAAAAAACTCATCTCCCTGCCTGAATCCTAATCAAGTGTGTGGCTATTAAAGCAGGCTTAAACACAAAAAAAATAAGAAACAAACTGACAGAAAGACCACAATACATTCATTAGTGTCGACTGGAGAGATGCAGCATGTAAATGATCGACATTTAAAGAAACATTTAAGTCAAGAGTGAAATAGTTGAGTTTTAACACTTTTGAATCCATTCAGCCGATCTCTGGGTTTGGAGGGAGAACTTTTAGCTTAGCTTAGAATACATCATTGAATCAGATTAGACCATTAGCATCTGCAAAAACGATTAATGAGTTTGATAAATTTCCTATTTAAAGCTTGATTCTTTATCGGTACATTGTGTATTAAACCTGACAGAAAATGAAAAGTGGCTACAGTATTTTCTAGGTTGATATGTCTAGGAACTATACTCTCATTCCCGCATAATAATCAAGAAATATTGCTTTTGTATGATAGCTCATATATATCATACTGTATATATGCAGCAGTTCATATTCCCACAATATCAGATTTATTTTGCAGAATTTTGACTTTAAATCTTACAGTTTGGACTGTTTTTCCTTACTTTATTTGTCATAATTCCATGCATCTTTTAGAATTATCTTTAAATTTATTATAATTCTAAAAGTATTTCCTATAATTAAATCCAGTTTTTTCATAATTGTTTTTGTTTCATAATTCATTATTTACTGTTGTGTGAAAAAGTGTTTGCTCTTTTGCTGATTTACTGTTTGTAACATCTTAATGTTTCACATCATCAAACGAATTCAAATACATTAGTCAAATACTTGCTTGAGATGCAGGGACTTTAAAGGAACGCTGCATCACTGTATATGGGAATGTAAAGGAATACAGAACTTCTGGAATGGTGTGAAAGAAATAATAGAAAGGATTCTTGAGGTTAATATACCAATGTCTCCTTTAATTTTTTTATTTCATTTATATCCCAAGGAGATAAAGTTAAAAAAGACAGAGCATCTATTTATGAATATATGTATGCTGCAAGCAAAATGGCTTATTTCTTTAAGTTGGAAAAGTATATGTACACCAAGTATAGGCCGTTGGCTGAAAGAGATGGTAACAAACATGTCAATAGTAAAAAATAACTTATATATTAACAAATAAATACCTAATTTTTGATAGAGTTTGGAGAGCTTTTATGTTGTTTTTAAAAGGTGGTGGAGTTGGAAATGTTTTATTAGTAGATTAGTCAAAGAGATGATATTGTATTCTGATGTGAAATACTGAGAAGCCTTTAGTTTTATTTGTTCATTTGTTTGCTTGTTGGTTTATGTCATATCTGGCACATGGAAATGTGTATGTACTGTTAAAATATAATAAAAAGGAATTGGAAAAAATAAATAAATAAAATAAATGAGTCAAAGTTAACACAAGTAAACACCTCATGCAGTTTTTAGGTGATGACTTTTATTATTAAGGAAAAAGAAAATCCAAAACTACATAGCCCTGTGTGAAAAATTGCTTCGGGGTTGTGTTCTGCAGCAGGACAATCATCCAAAGAACACCAGAAGTGGAATAAGTCCACTTCTGAATAACTAAAGAAAAACAAAATAAAGAGTTTGGAGTGGCCTAGTCAAAGCCCTGACCTGAATCTAATTGAGTTGCGATAGGCATGACCTTAAAAAGGTGGCTCATACTCGAAAACTCCCCAATATGACCGAATTACAACAATTCTGCAAAGATCAGTAGTGCAAAATTCATCCACAGTGCTGTAACTGACTCATTGCAAGTTATCGAAAATGTTGATAGGCAATTTTTTATTTATTTCCTTTTTTTATACACAGTGCTATGTAGTTTTGGATATTGTTTTCTCTTAATAATAAAAACCTTAATTTCAAAACTTCATGATGTGTCACTTGTGTTATCTTAAATCAATATTTACATTTGTTTGATGATATGAAATGTTAAAGTGTGACAAATATGCAAAATAAAAAGAAATCAGTAAGGGTGACAACACTTTTTCACACTATTGTATTTCTCCAAAATCTCCAAAAGTCCAAACGTATTTCTCAATATTATTATTATTATTATTATTATTATTATTATTATTATTATTAATAACTATCCCTTTTAAAACTGACTTGGGTTTTCTCTGCTAATGTACATGCAAGTTTTGAAAAAAGCATGACATTTCTAATGCAAAATAATGCTTGGATAAAAAATATGAAGTCCGTTTGGATCAAAAATTACCTTTTTTCCTTCAAAATGTCTCTTTGTGAATGACAAAAGTGAACATATGATGATGCTTTAAGTGAATTCTACCTTTCAGCAAAATAAATAAATGAAAACAATACATTTAAATATGATTAACTATGTATAAATTAAGATTTACCCAATTAAAACCTCGTCATACAAGAACTGCAGTAAAATGTGACTGTAGTCCAGCGCATGATCAACAAAAGCACACCTAGACTCTTTCACTGGAATATAAAAAAAATGACTTTCTCTTAGAAGGACATGAAAAATTCATCTCCATTATGACAGAATAAGTGTGCGTAACCCCTGCTGCGGCGCAACTGAATATAATTGAATATAGAGTGAGGATATTTCCCTTTCAGTGCATATAATAAGACTCCAGTGGTTGTGAACGTGCCGTGACAGAAAGGAAAGAATGTGTGTGTCGATCAGGATTGAATCCAACTTCTTCCCTCATGCAATGACTTTTTTTGCTGCTCTGTTTGTCTCACTATGCAATTCAAATATTGACATTTTTTTAAAAAGCGCACAATATTCTGCCGGGCTTGCAGGATGAGCTCTGATGAGACTGATTAATGAGGAGAATACCAAAGAGGGAAATGATGTTACATGTCATTTAACAGATGCATTTGCTAAGTGACTTATAATACACCCAACTGCAAAGCAACGGCTCGTGATTCAATACAAATCTCTGTTAGCACTGGGGGAAAATGTCAGCTCTTTAAATAGCGAGAACAACAGCTTTTCAATCATGGCAGGAAATGTTTTTTTTGCTGAAATGTTATTTAAAAGAGGCTGGAAAGGTTTATTTTTAAGTATACTGTAAACAAGTGGAATTGATTTTAACTATTTAAAAAACTATAACTTTTACCTGGTTAATAGCAGGTTTATAAAGAGTCAACAAACATGAATAACATGCCAATTTTGCAGTGTTAAAGTGAAAACCTCAGCTTCAGCTTGCATGTTATTCATGTTTGTTAACCATTCACTAACAGACTGAAAAAAATATTCAATTAATTTACTAATTGTTTTTAAGGTAAGTGGTTGCAAACAAATTATATGTGCTCTATTTAAACAAACATGTTAAGTTTGTTTACAGTCTGCCCATATAAATTGTTTGCAACCACTTACCTTAAAAAATGTGTAAATCCAATGGATCATTTAATTCAGTGCATGATTCATCATTACTAAAGCATTAGTTAATGGAATTATGACCCTTATTGTAAAGTGTACACTACTTCATCATTATCTAATGTGTTACTAACATTTGTTTATGTTAAATAACGCATAATAACTAATGTGTCAATGATTAATAATTAACACATTCATACATGTTTAGTCTACATATCAGATTATTGCTGATTAAATGTGTTGTTCATCGTTACTGTAGGTCATGTTATCTAATCCATGAACCAATGCATTAGTGCATGTGTAAGTAAACATTAAGTCATTATAGGTTGTACTACTGAATTTGAATACTGAATTAAGCAAAATAATGATATCGAACCATTTTTAATATACTAAGTACCTGTATTTTTCCAGTACTAGTATATCACGCATTTGCACTTTGGTGGTGTTTAAGTGTGCACTCAGCAGAGCTCAAATGTTAGCACTTTTTAAAATTTCAGTGCAGATTGACACCGAACTCGATACTTTTGACAACCCCATTTCCACTTACCCACCTGCATGAGTTTTTTAATGTGCCTGTTATAGGACACATCACTTTTATTTTATACTATTTTAAATATGATGGGTCATATGCACGCTGCAGTGGAGGGTTCAGACCTGCTGGATTTACAACACGTCAATTCATCGACTTCTCCCCAAATACATGAAAGTAAGTTGCCATTTAACTAGAAAACTAAAACGTTCAAACAACCTGTATATAACAGATGCACTGAAAAATTTAATTGACTGATTTTTTTAAGGTAAGTGGTTGCAAACAATTTAAATGAGCTGAATTTAAACAAACAAATTAAATTTAGTAATGTTTAACTTAATTTGTGTGTTTAAAGTCAGCCCATATAAATAGTTTGCAACCAGTTACCTTAGAAACAATTGTAAATCCAATAAATCATTTTATTCAGTGCATGATTTATCATTACCAAAGCATTAGCTAATGGTATTATGACCCTTATTGTAAAAAGTGTACTAATATGTTACTAACATTTGCTCATGTTAACTAACGCATAATAACTAATGCGTCAATGAATCTATTAATTAACACATTCATACATGTTTAGTCTACATATCAGATTTAGCATTGCTGATTAAATGTGTTGTTCATTGTTAGGTTGTGCTAGCTAATCCATGAACCAATGCATTAGTGCATGTGTAAGTAAACATTAAGTTATTATAGGTTGTACTAAATACTGAATTTGAATACTGAATTAAGCAAAATAATGATATCGAACCATTTTAATTATAATAAGTAGCTATTTTTTCAGTACTGGTATATCATGCATTCGTACTTTGTACAGTGGTGTTTAAGTATGCACTCAACAGAGCTCAAATGTTAGCGGGAAAATTTCAGTGCAGATTACTTTTGACAACTCTAGGCAAGGCAAGGCAAGGCAAGGCAAGTTTATTTATATAGCACATTTCATACACAGTGGCAATTCAAAGTGCTTTACATAAACAGGAATAAAAGAGACAAGTGTAAGAAAAAAATAAAAACAGATAATAAAAAAACAGATAAAAACAGACAAAAATGTGTTAAAACAGGTTATAAAAGAATGAAAAAGAAGAGAAAAACATGATAGTGCAATTTGTCGGACGTAGCACAGTGCTCATTCAGTAAAGGCACAGCTAAACAGATGTGTTTTCAGTCTGGATTTAAATGTGCCTAATGTTGGAGCACATCTGATCATTTCTGGGAGTTGATTCCAGCAGCGACTTCTACTTCTACTTACTCCCCTGCGTGAGTTTTTTTTTATGTGACTGTTATAGGACACATCGCTTTTAGTTTATTTTATCTTAAACATGATGGGTCATATGCACGCTGCAGTGGAGAGTTCATCGACTTCTTCCCAAGAACATGAAAGTGAGTTGCTGTTTAACTAGAAAACTAAAATATCCAATTAACCTTTATATAACAGATGCACTGAAAACAAAATTAGTTGAATTTACTCAATTTTTTGAAGGTAAGTGATTGCAAACAATTGAAATGGGCTGAATTTAAGCAAAAATTAAATTTAGTAATGTTTAACTTAATTTGTGTGTTTAAATTCAGCCCATGTAAATTGTCTGCAACCACTTACCTTAAAATCAATTGTAAATCCAATGGATCATTTCTTTCAGTGCATGGTTTATCATTACCAAAGCATTAGTTAATGGAATTATGACCCTTATTGTAAAAAGTGTACACTACTTCATCATTATCTGATGTGTTACTAACATTTGCTCATGTTAACTAACGCATAATAACTAATGTGTCAATGAATCTATTAATTAACACATTCATACATGTTTAGTCTACATATCAGATTTAGCATTGCTGAATAAATGTGTTGTTCATTGTTAGGTCGTGCTATCTAATCTTCAAAAACACGAAGGTGGAAGGAAAAAGACAACTATAAAGACTGCAGATGGTTTGGAAGGTCTGCTTCTGAACATCTCTGCTTTATTATCATGAAATAAAGTCGATCTGATATTGAAAATCTCCAGACTGAGCTTTATAAAGTAACAGAGCAGCCAGAACCATAAACATTCTAGTAACCTGTAAATAACACACGTAAATAAAATACATCATCTGATTATGTTTAAACATATATAGTATTGTGATTTCCATAGATGAAGCCTGATAACAGCACAGTGAGTGACTTCACAGGATAAATAAAGCTGATTGTTCTAGAAGTGACACTTGCATGTGGCGTTTCCCAAAAAAAAGGCTTTGTAATTGATGTGACATCGAATCCCCACGGCAGTGCAGGGCTCGCAGGTCACAATCCTGCAAACCAGAGCGCATATGCTGCACATCTCCAGGCCTGCGTCTCATTGAGCTTCACACCAGCATCGTGAAGCTCTTTATATGCAGCGGATGCATGTTTCAATGGCTTCTTACATGGAGCACTATTACAAAGAAAAGCTCCCAGATTTCCCACTGCTTTGTTTTCATGGACTCTTGGCTTCTTTTCTCCTTCAGCGCTTTATTGTTCAGGCTGTTCTGTCCACTCAAACGCAAACTCCTGCAGCTCAAGCACCACACTCCAATCTATGCCGTATATCTTCCCTATACCCGTCTATCCTCTCTCACTTTCTCTCTCTCTCTCTCTCTTTTATAGCCACTTTTTATTCAGGCATGTGAAGAAGCTAGTGTTTTTTCAGTCCACCTACATGTAAGACTCTTCTCATGTAAAAAAAAAACAACAGATGCATGTATGCAAATTTGTCTGACAAGATATAAACTACTGTTATATTCAATTAAACATTTTTTAGCTCAGACGAAAAAATGAATTACAGTACATGTATCATCTTAAAAGTCTTGTCATCGATCTCAGCTGTAAGAGCAAGAAATAATAACTTGACTTCTAGTTGATCAATTGGAAAAGTGGCAGAAGGTGGATTTTTCAGATGAATCATCTGTTAAGCTGCATCCCAATCTTCACAAATACTGCAGAAGACCTACTGGAACCCGCATGGACTCAAAATTCTCATAGGAATCAGTCAAGTTTGGTGAAGGAAAAATCATGGTTTGGGGTTACATTCAGTATGGGGGTGTGCGAGAGTGGATGGCAACATCAACAGCTTGAGGTATCAAGACATTTGTGCTGTCCATTACATTACAAACCACAGGAGAGGGCAAATTCTCCAGCAGGATAGCGCTCCTCAGCCTCCACATCAAAGTTCCTAAAAGCAAAGAAGGTCAAGGTGCTCCAGGATGGGCCAGCCCAGTCATCAGACATGAACATTATTGAGTTTGTCTGGGGTAAGATGAAGAAGGAGACATTGAAGATGAATCCAAAGAATCTTGATGAACTCTGGGAGTCCTGCAAGAACGCTTTCTTTGCCATTCCAGATGACTTTATTAATAAGTGATTTGAGTCATTGCAGAGATGCGTGGATGCAGTCCTCCAATCTCATGATGGAGTCAGACACAATATTCATTCTTTTTCCACTGCAGCATAACTTTATATTCTATACTGGACATTATTTCTGTTAAGTGACAAGACTTTAGTTTCAGCAAAGTCAGACCTTAACGTCCCAATTAAATCATTAAAAATCAAGGCATGATCATATTTTATTTTGGTAAAATAAGCGTAATCTAGAGGCCTTTGCCTTTCATATAAGCCACTTCTGATACCAAATGATCAACTAGAAGTCAAATTATTATTTATTGTTCCTAAAACTTGGATTCAATATTAAAGTACTGTATATGTGTCATCTTATGGACAACATTTTTTTCTGATGCTTGAAAACCCCTGTGTGTCTTCGACTCACATATAGGGCAAGGTCAAAAATTTAATTTGACAATCGATTTTTCACTTCTACGTGTGACTTTTCCTCTGACTCTATAAGAAAGCTATATCAAAGTAGTTTTAAGTCACTCAAAGCACTTTTTGAAAGACTCTTTTGTTGCTTTTTGTCCTTTTCTTGAAACCCGACAGTATAAATCAGTCCACTTTTACTGTATGAAACACAACAGCTCAGACTTTCCTTATAAAAAAAAATCTGCTTTTCTATTTCACAGAAGAAAGAAAGCCGGAATACAAATTTGGAGAAATATGAATAACTTTTGATTGTACTATATTTTCATTTTTTGAGTGAACAATTGCTTTAATGTGTTATGCTTAATGTCTACCAAAGTAATAAAGTCTTCAAAAGCATTCGGTAAAGAGGTCCCATTATGCTTCTTACACTATTTCCGCTTCCTTTACTCCACAGTATTACTGTTTGAGCATGAAAAAGATCTGAAAAGTACAAAATCACCAGGAGATATTCTCTATAACACTTATTCTGAATGAACAATATCCAAAATTAAATATATAAAAGTATATATACAAAATTAATAATTGTCTTGCAAAGGGGCAGAGCCAGGTCAGGTTGTATCTGTGGTGTTACTGTTGCTGTTTTACAGACCTAATTTACTGATAACCATGTGATTGAATCTCTAATTAATTTATTACAATTTATCACATTAACAAATATGAACAACATAACGTGAGCATCACCCGTTGTGAAAGTTTAATATCTATGCTATGCGTTTTGTGTGTGTTTTGTGAAAGGAGTTTAAACTGACAAGACGCATGCTTTTTGTAATAAGAGTAACAGAGGCACAAGCTGTAAAGGATCCGCCCTCTTCTGAAAAAGGGGTGGGAATAGCAGCTCATGTGCATTTTAGGAGATATACGCAAAAATACAATGATATAATGACAGAATAAAATAATACATTATACTTGAAGAAAGTTGAGCTAATACTTCACAGACACATCCCGAGGACACCTGAAAGACATGTCTTGTAAAAAGAGCATCATTTAATTTGCTTGTATCTTGATTCCTGTCTGTCTGAATCTACTAATCTCTACAGCACACATGCCAAGTTTACTTGAATCCTGTATCAATGATTTATACTTAATAGGATGCATTTAAACAAATGCCATTCTTAGTTTAGCTACTATTATTTGTGAACAGGACGTAATATGACGAAAGAAGAAGAAAAGTCTCCATTGCAGTGTTGAGTTTTCTTCCAGTGTCAAACATGCCACAATATCCTGACATTAAAGGCTCCACCCTCTTCTTGAATGGGGCAGGGAATAGCATCTAATTTCCATTTAAAGAGACACACATAACATCACTGTTTGTTAGTTTTTTTTTGGATCCACAGATCACAATCAAGACATGCCTCCATTGTAGTCTAGAGTTTTCTTCCAGTAACAAGCATGCCACTATCCTGAGATTAAATAATTCCTTTTAGAGAAGACAGATCTTGATTGAGGTACTTTAGTTTTGGACTTTAGATTCACAGATGAAATATAGTGATACACACATTGTTTACTACACATGCAGTAACATATCAGACCCACTAGTTTTTTCATGATTTTTCTTGTGATTTTTGGCGATAAAAATGACTGATTTTGTGCCGGTAATTCGCAGAAATTTGCGAATAATTTATATAAATGTAAATAATTATACGTTTTTAGGTAGCCTATGTTACACTCTCAGAAATAAAGGTACGCAAGCTGTCACTGGGGTGGTACCTTTTCAAATTTGTACCTTAAAGGTCCTTATTAATACCTCAAGGGTACATATTAGTACTTAAAAAGTACAAAAGTGTTCCTCTTAAAATTTTTAGGTACTAATATATACTTTTGAGGTACCAATATGGACTCTTTAAGTACAAATGTGTACCCTTTGAAAAGGTACCACCCCAGTGACAGCTCATGTACCTTTATTTCTGAGTGCAATCTAAAACAATGACAATGACACAAATCATAAAAATAAAGCTTCTTTATTTTGGTCTCTTGTCAAGACAAGATCTGAAAAGATAGGGATTAAGCCAAAGGAAGTTTGTATATCTATTATTTTTATCCACAATCTTACTTTCTCTCAGATTTCACTCCCTGGAGCATCTGACATCATGTCACACATTGGACATGCGTTAGGGCTTCCCCTACCGTAATACACCTAAAACACAGATAGCAGTAAAACTGGTCAATGGCAGGGAAGCATTTTCTCTCGTAAACTGCAGGAAAAATGTTAAACAAAATGATTTATTGATTTGACACACATCATAATACCAGCCATACATGTAAAGCACAAATAATGTCCTTCGATTCGGTCACCCTTGAACCAATCTCATCTCCATCTGTCTTTTCCATTGTTCCATTTGCTCCAACTTTCTTTTGCAGTCTGAACCGCGTCAAACGCACAAAGCGCCAAATGTGCGCCCAAATTTTATCTTTGCTATAAATTCACATGTAAATCACTTATGTTACATCTGCGTCTGCATACTGCACAAGCTGAACACACAATTTTCTGTTTGTGAGAGTTTTATGTTTATATTGAGTTTAATTAAGAATTTTGCAGAATCGCAAAAATTTGCAACATTTTGTTGATTTTGTGTTGGATTCAGCAATCACAAAATCACGAAAAACTAGGGGGTCTGACATATAGAAGCAGTTTACACTAAAATGCCTACATTTCCTTGGTTTTGTAACAGTAATCTAATTTGCATTTAAAGAGACACATACAAAAACGATGGTTTGTTTTGTAGCCAATCAGGAAAAAAAAATATTACTTGGAGCTAACAATATTGACCTTAAAATGTTTTTTTATTATTATTATCAGTAAATTAAAACTGTTTTCATTCTAGCCAAAATAAAACAAATAAGACTTTCTCCAAAAGAAAAAAATATTACAGGAAATACTGTAAAAAAAAATCCTTAATACCTTAAATATCACTTGAGAAATGTTTGAAAAATAATAAATATTGCACGGGAGGGCTAAAAGCATTGCCCTCAAATGTATATGATGTATGATCTGTGATATATTTTATGAAAAGAGCATTATTTAATCCACTTACATGTTTATCCAGCACTGAAACACTGATCTACTAATCTCTACTCGGCCACACAGAGAGTGTTTACTTTAATCCCGCATCAATGATCTCTATTTGCCAGGACGCATTTGAACAAACGCCACTCTTAGTTAAGCTGCGGTTATTTGTGAACAAGACGTGCACAAGAAAAAGGCGACCTGCGATAGCCGCGCTGGCATTTGCTTTCGTTTAATAAGGTCAAACAGCAAGTGCCGATACAGATAGACGTGCCAACTTGTGTGTGAATTATTCCTTTCCTTCTGCTGATATCCAAAGCGCAATATGACAGCTCCGAGGCAGTGGAGTGTGGATTCTGTAAAATCCCTCAAGCAAACTTGAACAAGGGAGATCGATGCACTATTCTGATTGCTTTTGCTCTGCTGAGGGAATGAGAAAGACTGGAGACAGATGCATGACAGCTCTGCCTATGCTCTCGTGGCGAACGCATGTTGGGGGGAAAAGTGCCACGAGCGCTGAGCGTATGCACCAATTCACTTATAGGTCAGACGCTTCAGGCCAGCTGTGATCCTGATGTGACAGTAGTGCAGCTTTTACAGTCACAATACTGCCACTTCAAGAGATGGTGAACATTTTGTGAATCCTGGTACCTGCGTATACCTGCGAGTGGGCTTTTTTTCCCACACTACATGCTACACTGTAAAAAAATAACCATAATTACACATTTGAATCATTATTATTATTATTTATGTATGCTTTTTAATTGCATTGTGAGGCTTTGACGTTTCCTTTAACAACTTTTGATGTTGAAAAGTGAAAAAGTGACTTTTATTGACATTTTTAATAGTTTAAAGTGATATATTGTCTGGTTTGGGGCTGTAAATTATAATACAAAAACCTGGTAATAAACTGCCAGTACTTGTTCTGTCATTTCACAGACTTATAGTAAGAGGTTAGACCCCCTTTTGCCTACAGAACTGCCTTAATCTTTTGTGGCATAGATTCAACAAGGTACTGGAAATATTCCTCAGAGATTTTGGTCCATATTGACATGATAGCATCACGTAGTTGCCTGCACATCCACCATTCCACCACATCCCAATGGTACTCTATTTGATTGAGATCTGGTAACTGTGAAGGCCACTGAGTACAGTGAACTAACAGAACTGTCGCTCACTGGATATTTTCTCTTTTTCGGACCATTCTCTGCAAATCCTAGCGATGGTTGTGCATGAAATTCTCAGTAGGTCAGCAGTTTCTGAAATACTCAGATCAGCCCGTATGGCACCAGCAACCATGCCATGTTCAAAGTCACTTAAATCACCTTTCTTCCCCATTCTGATGCTCGGTTTGAACTGCAGCAGATCGTCTTGACCATGTCTACATGCCTAAATGCATTGAGTTGCTGCCATGTGATTAGCTGTTTGGAAATTTGCGTTAACGAGCAGTTGGACAGGTGTACCTAATAAAGTGAGTGTATTATTTAATACATTATTTCAAGCTACTAAAATGTCAACAAAAGTCACTTTGTTAAACTGCACAGTTGAATTTTCACCATCAAACCATCGACAGAACAGAGATCAACATCCCATAATGCAATTCATAACCTTAAACAGAATTGTAAATCAGAATATACGGAGCTTGTTATTTAACTAATATTTTTACAGTGTATGAAAGAGACATTTGATGTCCAAATGAACTTGATTTATGTAAAAGATGCTTGTGCTATTCTGAATATGTTTAAATAAATGCCATTAGACTTGTTTTTGGCATCTACGGAATGACATTCATCAGTCTAAAATGTGGCTAAAGTGTCTGGACACATTTATTATGTTTTTCAGCTGAAAAACAGAATAAATAGACAAAAAGCAGCTACAGAAAGCAAAGCTTTACTGTAAAATAGATCATGCCAGACTAGATCAAAATTCATTTTTTTTATTTACAAAGTTTTGTTTAGAGTCTTTTTCTTCATGGAAAACTACAAAAAAAAATTACAGTGTACTGTGATTTTTTGTTTGTTACTTTTTAATTGTTTTGTTGGAAAAAAACACTTATATAAAGTAATTAATTGAATCAAACATTTTATTAAATATCTCAAAGTTATTTTAGTTTTGTTGTATCAAACACATCTATATGTTCTAAATATTCTATTTAAATTAATTTTAAGCCTTTAAACATTTTTGTGTCTTTAGTTTAAATTTACTTTGAAGAGTTCACACTTAGCTGATGATTGATAATAAAGCGTGTTTGGCATGCTGTCCTGGGAGAGAGCCCTGAGCTCATAAGATCCTCGAGCCTGGGGCTCCCCACCGTTTGCAAGGCGAGAGGGGAGTTTGAGCTCAGGTAGATCTGGATGAACTCCCCCGACTTATTTCTGGCTAATGACAGATATAGGGATAGCTAAAGAGAGTTATATGGGTTACTAAGAGCTCGACTATGATGCCAATCTGGTATACTGTTCAGTTGTGTGTTTGGACTGCACGAGGAAACCAGGGAACCCGGGGGAAATCCACACGAGCACAAGGAAAACATTTCTAGTCATCTCAACTTAACATAATAAGTTAAACAAAAAGAAACAATTTAAACCTGATTAACATTATTAATTAGTTAAAGTAACATAAAAACAGTTGTCATGACATTACTGTGTATAAATATAAGTATATAGGACTGAAATAAGTTTAAGTTCATAACAGAAACAAGTCAATAGTATATATACTAGACTATAAATATGAGTCATAATTTATTTTTTTTCTTAGAAACACAGAACTTTATATATAGAAAGTCATGTGGATTTGTTTTTTTAATTTTGTCTCACTGTTTATATTTCCACCTTTTATTTTATTTTTTATGTTTTTTACTTGAAGTAATTTAATTGTTCTAGTCATGTCATCATAAATTGGTCAAACTGACTAAAAATATTAACTTTATATATCATCAAATTGAAACCCTAAATAAGTTAAAGTCATGAGTTTTTGTCACATTATTATTACTGTGCATAAATATAAGTATACAGGAGTAAAATAAGTTTAAGTTCACAACAAGTTCATAACAGAAACAAGTAAAAGGTATATATACTAGACTACATAATTTCAATTCAGACCCATAGTATGATTCATAGCATCTAATGCACAAAATCCAACAATATTCTGCAATATAATAAACCAAAAAAAGCAAAAGTATGAGTCAAAAAACTTTTTTCCTTAGAAACACAGAACTTTATATAAAGAAAGTCATCTGGATTTGTTTTTCTTTCTCTCACTGTATATATTTCCACCTTCTCCAATGCTTGACTTTCACACCTAGGTTAGCAGCCGGCTTGTAATAGTGGATAAATGTCAGAAACCCTGTACGGCGAGTGACAAGACGCAATTTCAGTGTTGTCAACACGCCAAAGTGTTTGTTCTGCTTAAGCGCTTGTTTGCTGTTTTACGAAATGAACACGCTGTATCGAAGCATCACTGATGGAGAAATACACACAGACACACGTCCGCGTTATGCAAACGACATGTTCTGAACGCTAATCAATAATTCAAACCATTCTGGAAATTACAAAATCAATCCGCAGGCCCCCATGTTTCTTATGTGTGACTTCCCATTAAAACGGCATTACAAGTTTGGCGTTTGAAGGATGAGACGTCTGATTTTATACGAATCGCCCTGCGTTTAATTGCTTTATTACACTGGTAATGTTTCCGGCTACAGACATTTGTAACATTTGACACGGTTTCCTTTGCTAAACAGACCTGGAGCTGAATCACAATATGGTGTTGTATTCAGATGAGAGTCCTGAATGGGGGGCTGGAAAGAGCATCTATTTGCATTTAAAGTGACATTGTTTTGTTAGTCTTTTTTGTTTCCACTCAGAAATA
This sequence comes from Danio kyathit, assembly GCA_903798195.1. Lineage (NCBI taxonomy): Eukaryota > Metazoa > Chordata > Actinopteri > Cypriniformes > Danionidae > Danio > Danio kyathit. The sequence continues at coordinate 5,313,144 of LR812522.1, read as the reverse complement.
CAGCTGAATTAATAGCCCTCCTGTTCAATTTGAATTATTTTACATTTTTTTACCCCTAATTTCTGTTTAACGGAGAAAAGATATTGTTTTTTCAACACATAATGGGTTTAATAATTAATATCTAATAACCGATTTCTTTTATCTTTGCCATGATGACCGTACATAATATTTCAAGATACTAGTATTCAGATTAAAGGGACATTTAAAGGCTTAACTAGTGAGTGATACTTCAGAGTGACCACTATTGCCGTGTGTGACACTGCCACGGGACAAAGGGATTACTAAAATGCTGACAGCAGTTTCCAACCCTGTCTCCAGGGGTGCAAAGGGACGGGACGTGAACATTTAAAAGTGTGCTATATGAATACTCTTTGTTTTCATTTTATGACACAATTATTGTACATAAATAATAATTGAATAATTAAATAGGTGGCACAATAGTTAACAGTCTTCTCACAGCAAGAAGGTCACTGGTTTGAGTCCCGGCTGGGTCAGTTGGCATTTCTGTGTGGAGTTTGCATGTTCCCCTGTGTTGACGTGGGTTTGAACGGTCAGGCAAGCAACAGTCAACTATAAACAAACAAAGCAAAAATCCGTACACGGCAAGAGTTAACAGTAACAGTATAACAAGACTCAGCACTTATGCGTGAGTGTGTCCATGTAATCAGTACTTGACAATCCTCTGGTTGTGTGCGTACGTGCGTGCAATCAGCGGAATCCGGAACAGGTGCGTGTGATCAGTGCATGACTGGATCTGTAGTCCATATAATGGATGATTTATAGTTCTATGGCGATCTGCATGTCTACCAGCGATCTACAAGGATGAGATCGCTGATGATTGTGACAGTGTGTGAATGCAAGAGTGTGTGGGTGTTTCCCAGTACTGGGTCCCGGCTGGAAAGGCATCCGCTGCGTACCTCAAGCATCTCACCAAAATTATAATAAAAATTATTTTGCCGCGGGATTGAACATAAATTAAATTTATTAATTTAGCAATTTTTTTGGGGGGTGGGGGGTGGGGGTGTTGGGGTGGCGTGGGGGTTCAAAACATCAATCTTCTTCTAATAATTATTATTATATTTTTAAACTATTAAAGGCTCAGTTTCATTGTCTTTCGTGTGCTTTAATTTCAATTTCAGTCACCTGCGTGTGAAATATAATGTACATAACAGCTTAAATTAAAAAGGAAAAGAAATTCAAAAGTTAAAGCTAATTCATCAAAATTAGCTATATCCTAAAATACTTTATGAGAAGTATAATAATTAGGTTAAATAGGTTAACTAGACAAGTTAGGGTAATAAGGCAAGTCATTGTTTAATGATGGTTTGATAATAATAATAATAATAATAATAATAATAATAATAATAATAATAATAATAATAATAATAATGATGACCTTTGTAACATTTTCACAATGTTGTCAAATGTTGCAACATTTGACACGGTTTCCTTTGCTAAACAGACCCATGATGGAGCTGAATCACAATTTGGTGTTTTGTTAAAATGAGCTTTACTGGACAGAAGCGGATTCTCCTGCAGAGTTTGATCAGCCAGCTGGAGTTGTCAGATGAAGTTGTTGAGTTTTCCTGACAGTTTGCGGATGAACCTGACTGTTTTCACCACCCGCTGTTCACTGCGAATGTTTGTTTCTGGTTCACGGAACAGCTGGGCTGCCAGGAACGTTTTCATTACTGAAATAGAATGTTGCATGTGGGTTTGGATTATGTTCTTATAGTGTTCGTAGAACGTTCTGGAAATGCTACTTTCTGGATCCAAAATAAACAGACACGGTACCAGTACACTGTTCTGTTTGCTATCCAGGAACGTTTTTTAAATTCCTTTCTAAGAATAGAATGTCTCTGTAGCTTAAAATTGCAATTAGGTTTCATTAGTTAATGTTTGTTAATGTATTTACTAACATGAACTAATAATGAACTATACTTTTGCAGCATTTTTTATCAACATTTGCTAATGCATTATTAACATCCAAATTCATGCTTGTTAGCATTAATTAATGCACTGTGCGTTAACATGACATCTTTATTTTCATTAACTAACATGAATAAATACTGTAATAAATGTATTGTTCATTGTTTGTTTATCTTAGTAAATACATAAACTAATAGCAAATGCTACCAAAGTGAAATGCAGGGAAATTAATTGTAAGCCACTCACTGGTCAATTTTACGCCCTGTAAATATTATCAGTTAATAAAAAGGTTTAATATTTTGTGATTTGCATGTGTTTTCTGTTTATTTATACTTATGAATTGCATTACAAGACTCTGATATATGCTATGTCAACTTTTGATGCAAAATAGTTCATAAATTTGTCCATAAAAAGTCCATAAAATAAAGAAAAATGTACAGGCAGTTAATTACAGGATTTTGTACCATAATTTGCAGAAAATATGAGACTTAACACTATTAAAAATGTCAATAAAAATAACTTTTTTTTCAAATATTTACACAAAGGCCGCATAATGCAATTCAAAAGCATAAATAAATAAGAAAGAAACTTTTTTAAAGTGCGACATTTTTTAAAAGTTATCAGTCATTCAGAACTTCTACTAAATGTATTAGAAATAACCAGATTACATTATTCTGAATCTCTGAATCAACTTCAGATTTACAACTGTTTTTCATTGTTTGCAGATACCAAACAATCTGCCAATGCACTAAATGCTAAATACTGTCCCTGCTTCTCTGTAACAAAAACATGCCAACAAATATGGCAAGAAAATGAGATTATATCATTTTGAATCACTGAATCAACTTCAGATTTACAAATGTTATTCGTTGTTTGAATATTTTTTTATTGTTGTTTTTGGTTTAAAGTAAGATTTATTTGTTTGTTTCAAGGGGAAAAAAACACTTCATTTTGACTTATTACTTCTGAAAACAAAGTAATGTATTTTATTTTTTACTTTTTTTGCCAGCCCAGGCTCATTCTGGAAATGTACCCCATTTATATATTTCTGGAGAACGCCAAATACATCCCAGGAGCTACGTTTTCGCAGTTTTTGTTTTTGCGAATCCACCAGAGGCTGCTGTGTATGTTTTTTCAGATCTCAATTTCTCTCGCGAGTGCCTTTCACGCCTGCTGTTCTCGCGTAAATCCACCAGAGGCCGCAGTTGACAGACTGACTGTGTGATCAACTGACCCACCCTCCTCCTTTTCTAAACCCATCCAATAGTGTTTTCAAAAGCACAGATTGACCAGCGCCCACCCACTTCTCTAAACCCAACCAACAGTTTAAAAAAGCAATCCAGAAAAAGAAAAGCTCTGATTTTTACCACGTTTTCAGGTTTTACCAAATTCTCATCTTGTTATTGACTTGTTTATTTTATTTTTTGGCTTCTGTTTTTGTCTTACTGGAACTTTGCTTTACTTTTGCTGATATTCATCGATGTCAAGCTACTGGACAAACTGGTAACAGTGGGAAAGCCGTCCATACGGAGGTTTCATACCACCCCGTAGCATTCATTTTAAAGACTAAATGCAGCCATACGTACCTCTGGCTACATAATTCGCAATCTCCAGAAATGTATATAGGGGGACGTTTCAGAATGAGCCTATGTTGTTTTTTGCAGCATCTTGATGTCCCTTTTCTTCTTTTGTTTTTACCTAAATTGAATATTCCTGCATGGGTTTGAATAACATTACTTGAAAATATTACTTTCTGAATTCCTAGAGCAGACATTTTAACATTCTGTTTTAAACTCTATTAAGTCTTAGGATGGTGTGAAAGGAGTTTCACCGAAGACACAAGTGCCTCTTTCTTATGCAAATGCATTTAAATGCTTAAAAACCCTCTTTAAAAGAAGTTATTGTGTTTTTATGCTAATCTGCATCAATATTTAGAACAAAAAAAACTGTATTTTCTGAAAAGAAAAGGTAGGAAAACACTGGACTTAATCAAATTCTCCAATTCTGACCCCAAAGGCGATTAAACAAAAGCACTAAATGCTAAATAATGTCCCAGCGTCTCTGTAACTTATCAAAAAATATGACAAGTAAATCAAAGTTTTACAATTGCCTTCCAGGAAAACATTATGGCTGTATTAAAGGTACTAAACACTTTAATTCACAGCCATGGGGTGTCGTGACTAACAGAGTTTAATTACTTTACAGGTCTTAATAGCGTCTTTGTACACATTATAAAGAAAAAACCTTGAATCCAGGAGAGAAACTATTTATTCGAGTAACAAAAGCTGTTCAGAATCAATGCTCATACAGCAAAGCACATTCAGTTCAGCAGATTGCTTTCCTTTAATGTTTGCATTTCAGAATTTAAGGAAACATGAGCTGTTTCTGTTCTTGAAAATGTTCTTGTCTCCAAAATGTCTGAATAAGTGGTAGTTAGGATGTTGCTGATGCAGTTGCTAAGGTGTTTAGAGTGTTGCTATGGCAAGTCTATGATGATGGTGATGATGATGATGATGATGATGATGATGATGATGATGATGATGATGATGATGATGATGATGATGATGCACTGTTAGCAACACTACAACATCACAAAAAGTTAAAATATTTTTTGCTCAAGTTGTGAGTTTGCAACAAGTTTAAATAAATTATAATGAATAAATAATTATAATTCCTTCTGCTTAGTCCATTATGTATCAGGGGTCGCCACAGCGGAATGAACCGACAACTTATTCAGCAAATGTTTTACAAAGCGGATGCCCTTCCAGCTGCAACCCAGTACTGAAAAACACCCATAAACTCTCACATTCACATACACTACGACCAATTTCATTAATTTTCTTTTCAGCTTAGTCCCTTTATTAATCAGGGGTTGCCACAGCGGAATGAACCGCCAACTTATCCAGAATTTGTTTTATGCAGCGGATGCCCTTCCAGCCACAACCCATCACTGGAAAGCACCCATACACTCTCAATTACACACATACACAACGAACAATTTGGTTTATTCAATTCCCCTATAGCACATTGGTCGGGGAAACCAGAGCACCCGGAGGAAATCCACGCAAACACAAGGGAGAACATGCAAACTCCACACAGTAATGCCAACTCACCCAGCCGGGACTCAACCAGCGAGTTTTGCTGTGAGGCGACAGTGCTAACCACTGAGCCAGCGTGCCGCACTAATAATTATAATAAATGATTATAAATGTTAAATATGCAAAACAAAACAGTGTAGCCTGATCACTGAATTAATTACTGTTATGGTTCTTTTAACAAATTATATGGGGGAGGGGGGGATCTTCATAAGCTTAAAAGTTACCAGTTTAAAGAACTTTGTTATTAATGCATAAATAAGTAAGTAAATAAATAAATAAAGACATTTTAAATAAATAAATAAATAAAGACATGTTACTGTAAATAAATAAACAAATGCATTAATTAATAAATAAATAAAGATTTTTAAATAAATAAATAAAACATTATTCTGTAAATAAATAAACAAATAAATGCATTAAATTAATAATTAAATAAAGACATTATACTGTAATTAATAAACAAATAAATGCATTAAATAAATAATTAAATAAATAAAGACATTTTAAATAAATAAATAAATAAATATAGACATTATATTTAAATTAATTAATTAATAAATAAAGACATTATACTGTAAATAAATAAACAAATAAATACATAAAATAAATAATTAAATAAATAAAGACATTTTAAATAAATAAATAAATATAGACATTATATTGTAAATAAATAAAGACATTATACTGTAAATAAATAAACAAATAAATGCATTAAATAAATAATTAAATTAAAAGACATTTTAAATAAATAAATATAGACATTATACTGTAAATAAATAAATATTTTAATCATTTACTGTAATTTAACATTCTCATTCACTTTAATAAAAAATGAACAAAAATACTGACAGACTTATAACTATTTAAAATTGCTGAATTATTGCATAAACAGTGCATTAATATATACATGAAAGATACAAAGTAAATAAATAAATACTAAAATAGATGCCAATATAATAAGAAAATCTAATGAATAAATATAAATGAATTAATTAATGAATAGATGATCAAATGAAGGAAAGAATGAAAAAACGAAACAACGAACAAACAAACGAATGAATGAATGAATGAATGAATGAATGAATGAATGGATATTTTAAGGCATTGGACCTCTTTTTATAATTTAGCTTTGTTTTTGTTTTGCTTTTAAGAAATTTGATATTTATACATTTATTGGCTTGTAATACAACTCTCACATTAATAAAGATGTGCTTATTTTGCATAGAATGCATGACATCTGAACTACCGACTCTCTATATTTACAATCAGATGTGAAGTGCATGTTATTCAGATAAAACTGTACATGTTTATTATATCTGCATTATACATAGATCCATTTCTTCTTCATCCATTTCACACACATACACATCATGATCATTCCCTGGATGGCCTCATAAAGCTGTGTTTCATTAGACTTTCGGGATCCTGAAGGCCAGACAGATGCTGTGTTTATGAGAGGACT
>LR812522.1:5241655-5301655 GCA_903798195.1 Danio kyathit | reverse complement strand
CATAAAACACCCTAGGAACCATGCAACAACCTCCCAACAACATCTATACAACCACCAAGAACGCCCCATAGCACCTCTACAGTACATGCTGACATCTTAAAAATGAGACGTCTGATTGGTGCTTTCTCAGTTATTTGCCTTGAGATGAGAACTGAAAACGGATTTATTTTTAAGAAGGTGGTCAATGATTGGAGTATGGATGGAAATTATGCTTAAAGGTGCTGTATGTAAGTTTTTGACTCTTCTAAAGCATAAAAATACCATAATATGTGTGCAGATATTTAAGAAACATCCCAAGTGAACATACTTGTTTAACTGAAAAACAATGCTGAAGTCAGATATTCTGCTTTGAAAATGGGTTTTCCGTGCCGGAACGCTGTCTGTGTTTAGATAAATTTCATATGCACGATGCCAGTTTAGCCAATTATATGTCAGCACCCTGGGTTGCCTTGTTGGAAAACAGCGTATTTCATTCATTCATTCAGAAAGACTCTGAAAGCATGCGTCCGTGACCAAAAAGAACAGTATGGGAGACAGATGCAGTTCCACATGAGGTTATTAATTAGCAAATTACATAAATATTACGAACGTAAACATTAGGTGAGCAGGTTACATTGTAACCGCGTGTCCTAACAACACGCTGTGACGAGAGAGGCAGTGATCAGCTATTTGGCTGTTTGCACCAGACGAGACACGGCAGAAATGTAAATACAGCCTTTCAGAAGCACAGAATATGCACTCGCTCACCAAACGGTAAGGTTTAGAATCTATTTAATACATGTTAACCCACTTTAACATCAATGTAGATGCTGAATCACTCATATGTGTTTAGTTCTAAAGTTCAATTTCAGACGGTTTATTGTATTTTCAAGATCTGAGGTGAACTTTCTGCTTTCAGTATATGGCAACAAATGCCATGTAAAATGCATTCAAACTCGCATTGTTAGCATTTAGCACAGAATAAAGCACACAAGGCTTACCTGAGGTGATCTAGCTGTCATAGGTTTCTGTTGTTCAGCTGTGAGAAATAGAAGCCATTTCTAATATATCAATTCGAGGTGTTGGTTAGGACAAAAACTCCTTTTAATATGGAAAATATTCCCTCTATCGCGTGTCGTTGCTTTTATTTAGAACACAGTTTAAATCACTCGCTCCTGTACACAATCTGGCATCCCAGCGTACTTTTATTATGATCCAGGAGTGCAATACCTAGTTCAACCACTGGGTGTCAAACTTACATACTGCACCTTTAAACAAAAGTACCAGACAAATGGCATGGGTATAATCAGGAGCAAGTCAACAACCATTGAAAATATATCAATGCTAAGACCAGAGACACAGTTGAAGTCAGAATTATTAGCCCCCCTTTGAATTTGTTTTTCTTTTTTAAATATTTCCCAAATTATGTTTAACAGAGCAAGGAAATTCACATAGTATGTCTGATAATATTTTTTCCTCTGGAGAAAGTCTTATTTGTCTTATTTTGGCTAGAATAAAAGCAGTTTTTAATTTAAAAAAAAAACATTTTAAGGTCAATATTATTAGCCTCTTTAAGCAATATTTCGATATTTGATAGTCTACAGAACAAACTATCGTTATACAATAAATTGCCTAATTATCCTAATTTGGCTAATTCACCTAATTAACCTAGTTAAGCCTTTAATGTCACTTTAAGCTGTAAAGAAGTGTCTTGAAAAATATCTAATCAAATATTATTTAATGTCATCATGGCAAAGATAAAAATAAATCAGTTATTAGAGATGAGTTATTAAAACTATTATGTTTAGAAATGTGTTGAAAAAATCTTCTCTCTGTTAAACAGAAATTGGGGAAAAAATAAACTGAGGGGCTAATAATTTTGACTTCAACTGTATATAATGGCTGCATAGTGTACAATTCAGCATCTTTGCTTAAGAAATTAGATATAATAAAATACCAGTCCTTAACAACAGAATGAAGAGCTTCAGAACATCATCAATCTCAGTCTGCTGCAGGTAAAAATGCAGAGGAACTCAGAAATATACAACACCTAAATATGGTGTACTAGTGTTTTTTAGGAGGGCAAACTGAGACTCTTCCAGCTAAAGAAGAACTGAAAAAAACCTGGGGGAATGAGTATACTGTACAAATAATGGATGGATTGCTTATGAACATGGCAAGAAAATAAGACAAACAACATTAAAAGGGTTGTTGCTAGATCAGATATGGTTGCGGTCTGAAGTTAACGAAAATTGTTTATATTATTTATTAAATTTCCTATTTATTGTATTTTATTAACATCTACCTCAACCCCAGCCCTAAACCCAACTGTCACAGTAATGCAAAAACAGTAGTTGTACAGAGTATTATTTATGCTATCTATTATATTTCCCAATAAATTGTATTTTTTAATGCCCATGCCAACCTTAAACCCGACTATCACAGTACTGTAAAATATTAATTATTGTTATACAGTGTCATAAAAAATGCTGCTATATTGATGTGCATCTCACACTTACAGCCGGCCACGTATCCGATCTAGACTTTACCCATTAAAATAAGTCCTACACTGACGATACCTGTAATATTTCATTGGCTGTTTCAGATGCGGTGGCTGATCTGGTGCACTGTATAGGTAATGAAGATGAAATGTATGCCAAAGGTGTCAAAATATATGAAACACAAATATTTAATAATACTCCAGTCTATACAGACAGGTCAAAAGCTCCAGACTTCCGTTACACGGCAGCAGCAGGATATATATGCGTTTATTTGCAAAAACAGATATTTTTGTAATTTTTAGAAATCATATTTGTATGTTGTGGAGTTTTTAGAAGTTTTCAGAAGAGTTTAATTGCAAATTCTGCAAACAAAAACATGTAAATGAACTCTTCATATAGGTCTGTCACCCTTTGAAATCTAAGATTGGTAATAGATTGAATAATCATTGAACAGAGATGATGGGAATTTCACTGGCCATGCAATGGGTGGAAACATAATCAACAGATATAGAATGTTCTGACTCATTATCTGCATTAAAATGGTTTATACCAGGGATGCCCAAACCTTTTCTTATAAAGGGCCAAAAACCAAACTTGATTGAGGGATGAATATAAACTAAACCGAATATATTACACAATATTACATTACATTTGCCATGGGTAATTTCCTAATTTATTCGCAAATATTTAAAAATAACTAAAAAAGGTTGTTTTAAACTTATATAACTTGTATATATTTTTAACATTTTGTAATGAACATATTACAGTAAAAGCATAAACAATCTCATTTATAACACAATAAAGTTCAATGCTGATTACACTAGTCGAGCTGCTCCTGCCTTTGCCTTGATTTGCTTGCCGATGTCTTGCATTGCTTTTTGTCAGCTTTTACATTTAAAAGTCTGATTCATTTACAACATTTAATTGAAACATTTAATTTTAGTTGGCTTTTTTGTAGCTCAGCAATAAAGCAAAGAAACAAAGGGTTACATTAAAATTGAAATAACGATCTCTGTCAAAGGCATTTGCCCCAACCACCTTCCCAATATTCTCCTTTTCTTTTCAAATGTGATGGTGGGCCAAATCAATGGTTACCATGTTACTTTGGGCATCTCTGGTTTATACCATAGGTCTCAAACTGGATTCCTGGAGGGCCTCAGCTCTGCTCAGTTTTGCTCCAACCCTAATCAAACACAGCTGATGCAACTAATCAAGGTGTTCAAGACTCTTTCGAAGACCTCGATTATTTGTACTTTCTGGATAAAAATGTGTCCAAAATTTATACTAAACTCAAAGAGAAAAAACAAATTACCTTTGAGTTAGGTTCAACTCAATAAATTATTCAATTAGACCACAACTTCCCCTATAGGTGAATGAAGTGGCAGAGAATATTTGTTGTTATCAAATATTGTTTGAGCCAGTGTAACAGTGAAGGGTTTGATCCAATAGGCCTATTGATGGAAAGTTTGTCAAGAAATTTCATGCTACCTTGTAAAAGTATTTTCAAAATGCTAAATGCGGTATTTTATTTTGATACTTGTTGTGGCTGCTGCATTTTGTAGTTTATTATGATACACTAAAAATTTATGTATTTGTAAAATTCTTGTATTTCAGTGTATTTTTGCTCATCCCCACACTAGCAAACTCATAGAAACACCACAGCATTCTTGCAGCTGGGTATCAACTTCAAAGCAATGTCCTAAAATCTTTGCTACACCTTAGCAACTCCTAATAACAATTAGCTACAGCCAATCCAAGAATACACTAAAATAGCAACATCAAAGCAACCTTCCTAAACTGTACATAATTAATAAACATTCCATATTTTTCCCAAACACTAAAACACTTCTCAATCCTCAGGAAAACTCCAGGATTGGCCTGAGAGAGTTCATTTCTTCATGAAATTCACCAAACTCAGCATAACCTGGTTCTCATCTGCCAGCTGAGCTCATGTTATCCAGGCTTTAGAAATCACAGACTGGACTGAGGTCTGCCAAATGCACACACACACACACACTTCTCTCGGAGTCTCTGCAGACTGCAAATGTACTGATCTCAGGTCTGTCCACAGCTCTGAGAGCCCGTACTGAGACCAGAATTAAAGTTTAATCAGTGACATTTGGAATTTATGACATCATGAATGGAATTCTCGCACACACTGCCACGGATGTGAAATGTCAGCAGGTCAGAATGGGACTTGTTTGTTGGAGACTGTCCATCTTAAAGAGACGGCGCTCTGTCACAGAAACAGACACTATGAGTGACAGCGCTAACACTGTCTGACGGGAAAACGGAGTCAAAGTTCATATTCACAGCTCTCTCTTTGTTTCTGAAGAATTTCTGTCTTATTTCTGTTAAAATTAAAGTGACAGTACATTTCCCTAAATTCACTTGAGGAGCAACATAAAGAGCAGTTTTCTGAATTGAATAATACTACAAATCAACAAAAAAAGAGACTTGGAGAAAAGGAGAAACAGTAGAAGGGGCCGTTCACATATTGCTTCGTTTGTTATTTCCAATGAGGATGCAAGGTTAGGTAATATTTTATACAGTTTACATTCATTTATTTATTTATTTATTTATTTATTTATTTATTTATTTGCATCCGTTTTTCCACTCGTCTGCAATCTCTGCATGCATAACCAACCCAGTTCATTCAGTATTCAAATGACTTATTAGAATCTTTTAATCCCAATATAAACACAGAGTCACAGTAATCTGCGTATAAGTTTGACACAAATGCGCTAAATGAATAGAACTGAATGCAATCAGACAGTAATGGTGGGTTTGGGTCAGTGCCTCATGTGCGCTCTTTTATTTGCTCCTCTCTCTCTGTAATGGGATACAGAATGATGCTGCTCATTGACCCACGGGTCAGATTCTCTTCCAAATACTTCACGGGTCACTCCTGTTATGCACAAACTGTTTTGCTCTCTGACTGAATATGTTTATGCTGTAATTTAAGGATGTTCTTCTTTTTAAAAAAAATGATTTAGCAGACTTTCACAAATATGTTAGTCATGTAAAGACCTTCCCAGGAGGATGATATCATTAAATACTGCCTTGTATTTTTCATTTATTTAATTTATTTGCTTTTTTAATTTATAAAGATACAGAATATTTTATGCACGCAATGCATTTAACAATGCTTTATGCATCATATATCATGCATGTTTTGGCTAGACTGAGAAAGCAATCATTTTCTCCTCTAAATCATACATATTCAAATACTAAATGAACTTCTGCGATTATCATTACCATATTTATTTATTTATTTATTAGATCTATTGCTTCACAAAGCACCGTGTCTAATTGACTTAATGTGTGATAATGTGAAAACTAAGAAAACTAATGAATCTTATTTAAATCTTTAAAAATTCTACATTTCAAATTGTAACCAATGTGATTTATTATGTTAAATGAATGATAATAAATACAACAAATTGCATACATTAATAATAGAATAGAAAATGGTGTAGAAGTCATTTTCACTTAAGGAATTTTCCAATTAATCAATAGTAACCAGCACTGAAAAAACACATGAAATAATAAAAGTCACTTTCACATTCTTAAAATCACGTCAATTCAATGTGTAATTCTTAGTGTGTCTCACACAGGTGAGTGGGCTTGACAAACCACCTGTAGAAAACACACTTTCATCTCTCTGACATTTTAACCAACACTTACACCCATTTTTGCACATTTGCACAAAACACTTTCTTACAATCACTCCATATCTCTAAAAAATATACATGTATGAATATAAATATATAAAATATAAACGTGTATTTATGAAGTGAGTTACACAACCCCCCCCCCCCACACACACACACACACACACACACATAAAACCCAGACTTTCACTCTGCCTCAAATCGCGTGTACAGAATCTCTTCGGGAAACAGCGTTTATTTATCACTATGCAGCACATCAGTTTCAGGATTGCATAGGAGGGCCGATGGCACCTGTAATGAAAAGGAAAGGGAATCCCACCGTTTTTAGATTTATTTTAAAGTGTTTTCATGTCTAAATAAAACGAAAGCACAGAACAGACTCACATTTAAGTGCAAGGGGCAGCCCCTGGTGGTTCGGCTTTATGGGTTGCGTATAGGGAGGCTTGGCTCTTTAATGTTTATTGCCACCCTTCAGAGAAAGACTAAAAAACGGGAGAAATATGGGAAAATACCTTTACGGGATGATAGCGGGATAGAACTGTAAAATACAGGTATGCACTTTCACTCCATATCTCTAGAAAAAAAAACATTGTGCATTTATGAAGTGAGTTACACATAGGTGAGTGGACTTGACAAACCACCTGTAGAAAACATACACTTTCATCTCTCTGACACTTTAACAGACACTTACACCAGTTTTTGCACATTTCCACAAGATGCTTTCTTACAATCACTTCATATAAAAACGTAGTGCATTTATGAACTGAGTTACACACAGGTGAGTGGACTTGACAAACCACCTGTAGAAACATTCTTCTCTCTATAAAACAAAAAACACTAACCCCTTATTACTCTAGAACTTAATTCTCAGAGCACTAACAGTTCCTTTGTATAATTAGCACTGTTTTGTGTGTAATACCTCTTCTTGTTGAATCGTTAAAAGGCTCTTCAATTGTAGGTCACTTTGCATAACCGTTTGCTAAATGACTAAATGTAAATGTAAAATAGTATTTTATGCAACTCATACTCCATTCATCTTCATTTTATCGGCAACTTATACACTGAAAAACTCTTAAACTGTTTGAGGAAGCCGATTGCAGCTAGTTTAATTTAGTTTTGAAGCCAAATGGTTTGAGTACTGTATATACAGTATAGTATATGTGTATGAATGACTAAATGCATGGCTAGATGGCTAGACTGGTCAGTGAATGGATGGATGGATGGATGGATGGATAAATGAACAGATGGATGTATAGATCAATGGACGGATGGATGATGGATGAATGGATGGATGGATGGACAAATGAACAGATGGATGAATAGATCAATGGATGGATGGATGGATGAATGGATGGATGGATGGATAAATGGATGGATGGATGGACAAATGAACAGATGGATGTATAGATCAATGGATGGATGGATGAACAGATGGATGAGCAGATGGATGGATGGATGAATAATGAACAGATGGATGTATAAATAAATGGATGCATGGATGGATGGGTGGATGGATGGATGAACAACTGAACAGATGGATGTATAAATCACTGGATGGATGGATGGATGGATGGATGGATGGATGGACGAAAGCATAAATATGTAGATGATGAATAGATCAGTTATGTCAAATAGATGGATGAAGGCATAAATGTGTAGATGGATGGATGAATAGATGGATGAAGGAAGGAAGGAAGGAAGGAAGGAAGGAAGGAAGGAAGGAAGGAAGGAAGGAAGGAAGGAAGGAAGGAAGGAAGGAAGGAAGGAAAGATGGAAGGACGCAAGTGGTTTCTTATTCCCAATTTGTTTTCTTGTTAACCTTGAAGGGTACAAATCCTGCACCCTTCCTACAAATCACAATCCTGCACCCTTCGTAGAGGACTGTAACTTCATTTAAAGATCACGGTGAGTTTTTAAGCATTCTCTGGAGAGAGACAGCAGGCCTTGTTGATTTGCGGAGCGCCAAAGGTTACAGAGATGTTTTCTTTAATTGACAACACCATTGGCCCAGTTATTAATGAGGCCAGCGCAGTGTGCAGTGGGGGATTGGAGACGGAGCCCCCACCCCAATTACAGCTCCAAGGTTCTTCTCAAAAGCCTCTCAGCGGGATGATTAATTCTAATCAGCAGTCCTTTTCCAGCACCCTCCGAGATCTGATCATTACCACACCGATACCACTGCGAAGATCCAAACGCCAGCCAATCGGAGCAGAGCAGCGCAGCACATATTTAGCCAGACAATTACTAGACTTCTTGAAGGACTAGAAGGACTGAACTCGCACTACACACAGTTCATCAAAGAGAACGAGCTCCAGCCCCAGCCAAGAGTCAACGGACGATTGAACGGCATTTCTAATTGATGACAGACTGTGTAAAGTGTAAATGTTTGATGAGTACAGCTTCCCACATTCTGACCGCTGAAACTGCTTTAATGACACTCACAGCCTGCTGAACACTGTGTTACTGCGCTGTGTGTCAGAAACATGTGTGTGCTACAAAAATCCTAGTGCTTTCTTTATAGGTAGCTGCTTTATTGAGTATCATGGCTACAGTGGAATCCTTTCATCTGTCTATTCATCTATCCATCCATCTGTTCATCTTTCTATCCATTCAACCAACCACCAATAATCTGTCCATCCACAAATCCATCCTTTCAGCCATACTTCCATCTTTCCCTTTTTCTATCTATCTATCTATCTATCTATCTATCTATCTATCTATCTATCTATCTATCTATCTATCTATCTATCTATCTATCTATCTATCTATCTATCTATCTATCTATCTATCTATCTATCTATCTATCTATCTATCTATCTATCTATCTATCTATCTATCTATCCCTTCATTGATCCATCCATCCATACATACATACATCCTTTAGTCTATCTATTCATCCATCCATTCGACATAATTGACCTATTCTTCATCTACACATTTACGCCTTCATCCATCCATTCATGCATCCATCCATCCATTGATTTGTACATCCATCTGCTCATTTGTCCGTCCATCCATCTATCCATCCATTCAACCAACCACCAATAATCTGTCCGTAAAAAACCCATTCCTTCAGCCATACCTCCATCTATTCATTAATCCATCATTCTGTAAATATTCTTCTTTTAATCTATCCATCCACCCATCCATCCATCCATCCATCCATCCATCCATCCATCCATCTATCTATCTATCTATCTATCTATCTATCTATCTATCTATCTATCTATCTGTTTGTCCGACCATCCATCTATTCATCCATCCATCCATCCATCTACACATTTATACCTTCATCTATCCATTTGACATAATTGATCTATTCATTATCTACACATTTATGCTTTCATCCATCCATCCATCCTTCCATCCCGCCATCCATTGATCTAAACATCCATCTGTTAATTTTTCTGTCCATCCATCTGTTCATTTTTCCATCCATTCAACCAACCAACCATCAATTCAATTCAATTCATCTTTATTTGTATAGCGCTTATACAATGTAGATTGTGTCAAAGCAGCTTCACATGGAAGGTTATCAATAAATTATCTATCTATTTGTCCATCCATCCATCCTTTAGTCCATCCATTCATCCATCCATACAACATTTCCCTCTCTTCACCTACCATCTTTATTTATTATTATTTTATAGCAGCAAGGCATTTTGGGATGGCTTTTGCAATACATGCTCTATTATTTCAGCAAATTGGCCATCTTTGCAACTCTCTACCCTTTAGAATAACACACTTGTAGTACGTCTTAAAATGACGCCTAAGAAGGCAGTTTCCAGGTTTGAAACAGTATTTTGAAGCAACAGCTTTTGGCTGTTTGGCTCATTAAGACTCCAAAGAGACCCATTTATTAAAGGTCAGACAACTTTAAAAAGCAACATTTAACTTTCCCGACCCTTAAAATGAGGCCAAACTGTCATCCTGTTGAAGAAACGTAATGAGCACACTGTTACATATTCTGAGGAAATGTCCTGATTTTTTTTTTTTTCGTAGCCAGCATACTCATATATCACACTTACCCCGCAGGTGCCATGAATCTGAACAATGCATCACCTCAGTCACGGCTTCAATGACGACTGACACAAGAGTAAATCACCGACAAGAGAACAGTAAACAACGATCGGACAGACGTCTGTATCTCTAACCTGTAAACAGAAGAGCATTGTAGGCTATTCAGAAAAAAAAAAATGCTGCATGCAACGCGAGAGGAAAGTTTCTAAAGGGCGAAAGAGCAAAGCTGACAGAGATAATGGCCTGACTCACACATCACCGCATGAGACGAGGAGAAATCAGGCAATAAGGTCTTGTCATTTCTCTGGCTGTGCTCAGCTCATGTCTTATGCCTCAGGCATGCCGTCAAGATGAAACACACCAAACCAGTGACAAAGTCCTACACTTTTTTGTTTCATGCCAAACACAAGGGTCTCCAATATATATATATATATATATATATTTTTTTTTAAATGTTGATTACTGAACTTGCATCATTTGAGCCAATTAAGGAAGAGTCAGCTTTTAAGTGTAAACTAATATTAATGTTCAATCATCAATGACCAATGATTTGCTATCCTAACACACACTTTCTGTCTTAAAAAGGACAAAATACACAATTAGTGTATAATAAAAGGCATGCACATGATTTAAGTGCTCAACTGAAAGTAATCTGAAGTTGGTAAGTTTGCTTTTATAGGGATTTTCAGGTGTTTTTTAGAAGTTTGAATATGTATAAAAATGAAAGCAGATACAATATGAGATTCTCCATTACTGAACACGAGGACCTGGCAACCCATGAGATATTACTACCAACAAGTGCCAATACTTCAAATGTCAACCATTAAGACATCAAGATATTTCACAGACTGTCCCAAAAGTTATTTTCTAAACAATAATAATGAAGAGAATCCTATTTGATTTTACTATCAATGGAAAATCACTTTTTTTGTCTCGTCCCAAATACAATGAGTCCTGAATATTGTCATGAACATGGCATGAACACTATGCTGACAGTTAAATGGGCTATGTTTTTGTTGCTTTTAACTCATTGTTGATGCTTGTAAATGTCTCTATAATAATTAATAAAGGACAGGAAGATCTGGCAACCTATCTGATTCAATTTCAATGGAAAAAAGTCATACACCTTGTGGTCTCAAACAAGAGGAGCTCTGGTCCTGAATATTGTTGTCATAAACATGAATTGAGCACTGAGTTTAAATATTTTCAAGTCAAATACACTCATTTATGCTGTATTTTATTCACTGGTTGGAGCTTGAAAATTACCCCTAAAAATCAAGTACAACAAGAGAGTAAAATCAACATATCTGAGTGAATTGCCCCTTTAAGAACTTCAAGGCTCTCCAGTTCAACCTAGATTAGAAAACATGTAGATCTGGCAACCCATTTGTTCTCCATTTGGTCTTATTCCAAATTAGAGGAGGCTCAGTCCTGAATACTGCAGCAAACATAACTTGAACAAAAGATTGAATTATTTCAAGTCAGATGGATTAATTTTGTGGTGCTTTACTTGTTTGTGAAGCTTGTCCACAGAAGAAAGAAAGTATAAAATCGTCACAATCCAATGCAAAATCGTCATACTGGAGTGAACTCTTCCAATTTTACTTGCCTCACAAAATATGTAGATCTGGCAACCCATTTGTACTTAGCCTATTAGAAAAGGTTCGGTCCTGATTATTGTCACAAACAAAATGTGAGCACGGACTTCTTTTGTAACTCATTTGTGAAGCTTGAAAAACGTTAATTCTAATACAATTTTACAAGTATTTCAAGTTAAATTATTAACTTTTGTAGTGCTTTACTTATTTGTGAAGATTGAAAATGTCCACAGAAAAAAACAAGTATACAACACGAGTGCAAAAAATCATCATACTTGAACTCTCCCAATTCTACCTGCATCACTGAACATGAGGATCTGGCAACCGGGTCTGATTTCTCTACCAGTGGTCTGACCTGAGGACGCTGGTGTTTTTTGCTACACAGATGCTTAGCGGGTCAATGAAATCCAATGATAAAGCATGATATGGCAACCCATTTGTACCTTATTAGAGGAGGCTCGGTCCTAAATATTGTCCCAAACATAACTTAAGAAAAAATTGTCATTATTTCATATCGAATTTAGTACTTTTGTGGTGCTTTTTAAGTTGTTTGTGAAGCTTGAAGATGTCTACAGAAGTAATTAAGTTGAAAATCACAATCCAGTGCAAAATCATCATACTTGATTTAACTCCTCTAATTCCACCTGCATCACAAAACATGTAGATCTGGCAACCCATTTGTCATTAACACAAGCACAATTTTAAAAGTGGCAACCCAGTGGCGCAGTGGGTAGTGCTGTTGCCTCACAGCAAGAACGTCGCTGGGTCGCAGGTTCGAACCTCGGCTGGGCTGGGTCAGTTGGCGTTTCTGTGTGGAGTTTGCATGTTCTCCCTGGGTTCGCGTGGGTTTCCTCCGGGTGCTCCGGTTTCCCCCACAGTCCAAAGACATGCAGTACAGGTGAATTGGGTAAGCTAAATTGTCCATAGTGTATGAGTGTGAATGTGTGTGTGGAAGTTCCCAGAGATGGGTTGCGGCTGGAAGGGCATCCGCTGCGTAAAATCGTGCTGGATAAGTTGGCGGTTCATTCCGCTGTGGCGACCCCGCAAGGGACAAAGCCGACAAGAAAATGAATGAATGAATGAATTTTAAAAGTATTTCAAGTGCTTTACTCATTTGTGAAGCCTGAAAATCTCCACATAAGAAAGCAAGTATACAACACCAGTGCAAAAAAATCATACTTGAGTGAACTCTTCCTTTAGCTTCACCATCCTCAAATTCGACCTGCATCACTGAACATGAGAATCTGGCAACCGGGTCTGATTTCTCTACCAGTGGTCTGGCCTGAGGACGCTGGTGTTTTTTCGCCACAGATGCTCAGCGGGTCAATGAAATCCGTGACAAAGCAGAACTGACAACCGAGGAGGCTTTGGCGAAAAAAAAACATGATTAGTCCTGCATCCACTGACTTTTTGCACCGTTCCTAATTTTCCGGCAGTCTGTTTCACGCGCCGACGAGCTGCTGACTTCAACGTGAGAATAACATTGCCCTCAGAGGTGCGGAGGAAATACATTAAAAGCGACGCAACCAAGGGGAAAAACGTTTCCTTCGCAGCTGGGCGTAAGAGAGCTCGAGCAAAACACACGAGATCTGCAAGTCACAGCTGGGTTTTCTTAAATGTTTCTATTAAACATGAAGGAGGAATGGAGCTGGAACCGATGCACATGGTGTAATGTGGTTTTCAATAGCACCAAATCCTGTTCTCTGAGGAAAAAAAAAGGATATGGAGAAGGGAAAGGAGAGGTTTTTGAATGCACAAATCAATAGAGGAAATGCTAGGAACTAGTTATAATCAGTGGTGGAAAGAGTACTGAAAAGTCATACTCAAGTAAAAGTATCATTACTTGCCTAAAAATGTAGTGCAAGTAGAGTAAAAGTATCTGCTGTAAATATTACTCAAAGTATGAGTAAAAATGTAGACCTTTTAAAAGTACTCAAGAGTAGTGAGTAGTGAGTATTACACTGTGAAAAGCTGATGCATTTATATGTAATTTGTGCATGTGTGTGTAAACGTAACATTCTGTAGTGCATCTAGTTATTGCCCAGCAGGCACACAATGTCATAAGACATTAATATTAGGTTAGATTTAGGTTGTGTGGTCAGGTGACCAAAATTTAACAGACATTTGGTCATCATACAGTACAGTACACATCTGTCATTTTCTCATCAGTGACATGCATCTAAACAGTCCCTGGTCAATGGTTGTAAAGATTTTGGACATCTTCTTGGACACTTTCAAACAGATGGCTGCAATTATAAAGCACCCATGTCTTGAGATTATGATGTGATTTACCTTCTATGTGTGATTTGATTGTACAAGAATAACAGGACAGATTTTTCTAATCCCCATAGACACGAAAAAATAAAGTAGTTACTGCAGGTTGAAGGAAAGTAGTGTAGTAAAAGTATCAATACTGCACTAAACATGTACTCAAGGGAAAGTCAAAGTACACATTTAAAAAACTACTCTACAGTAATTTGAGTATTTGTAATTTGTTACTGTACACCACTGGTGTGATGGAGATACAAGCTGCTGCAGTGTTTATGAATATCGCTTATTATGCATGGTGTTGGATAATAGATGATGCAACATAAAAGTACTTGTTGTATGGAATTTAACTTATGATCAATCAATCACTCAATGTAAATCATTGTAAATATTTAATCAATAAAAATGTCAAATCGAAGCAAATTGTCATTAAAATAATAATTAAAATAGATTGCAATCTGTTCTTGTCATAAAAAATTTTGACACTGTTTATTATGCATTTTTTTTGCAACGTGAAATTGTTTGCATTAGAATTTGAAAGCATTGTATCATAAATCTTTCAAGTACTGATTGCACTGAAATTAGTTTAAAGAAAAAAAAATTAAATTAAATTAAATTAAATTAAACAAAATTAATAATAATTAAATTAAATAATTACAATTGATTGGAATATATTAATTAATTTAAAAAAAATAAATTAAATTCAATTCAATTCAATTCAATTAAAAGTGCTAAATTATTTAATAAGCGGTGTTGGGCAAGCTACTTGAAAGCTACTTCAGCTAAGCTATTAGTTATTAGCTAAAAGCTACTTGGCATAAGTAGCTTAGCTACATTTAAGCTATTTTTGTAATTTTCATTTTTAAATCGAAGCAACTTAAATCCAAGTCAATTACATCTTAGAGATAAATAAAACTTTATTTATATTAAAACTTTAATTATAGTATATAACAGCAAAAAAACAAAAAAAAATCAATAAAACCAGGTGCTACGCATTTAAAATACTATAGTAATTTATAGTAAAGGGAAATATTTAGGAATGAGCATTATATTGCATATATATTTACAACTATTTACACTAGATAATGTAGTATCATTAGTAACTATCATGAACTAATAGTAATTACCATAGTATACTTTAGCTTTTACTATATAAACTATATATATACATATATATACTTCTCTCTCTCTCTCTCTCTCTCTCTCTCTCTCTCTCTCTCTCTCTCTCTCTCTCTCTCTCTCTCTCTCTCTCTCTCTTTCTATATATATATATATATATATATATATATATATATATATATATATATTCATTCATTCATTCATTCATTTTCTTGTCAGCTTTGTCCCTTGCGGGGTCGCCACAGCAGAATGAACTGCCAACTTATCCAGCACGATTTTACGCAGCGGATGCCCTTCCAGCCGCAACCCATCTCTGGGAAATATATATATTTATATATACCTCCTCTCCCTCAGTCATCTTTCCATCAAGCTTGCGTTAGCCTAATTGATAGGCGGCGTCACCGACCAGAGTGAGAGGTGGCAGTAACGCACCAAAAAGTTTGTTGTTGACCACCGTAAAACAGGAAGAAGTAGAAATCGTCATTCTCGCCATCATATGGATTTACTTTCATCGTCTAGACACCGGCCTCACAGCTCTGTGAATGTCGGGGCCGTCACTTATTGATCCGTGATTGGTAAATGTAGCTTGTGTTGATGCTACTGCGCTACTTGACTGATAAAATTGCTTCACTACTGAAAAGCTATTTGATTCATACAGTAGCGATGCTACCGCCACGCTACTGAGAAATGTAGTTAAGCTAGTAGTGTCACTAACACTGTTGATATTTGTAAGATATATATTTGTAAGATATTTAATAATGATTTTTAAGTTATTAATAGGTTAAAAATGTGCACATTTGCCTTTAAATGTAAAACACATGCAAATTTAAACAGTGTGTTATTGTTCCATTTCAAACTGGTTTGAGTTTTGTGCATAATATGTAGATGTTTTCTTGATTATGGTTCAGTGTATGTTCATTATGTTTGGATATTAGATGTTTAAAATAAAATAAAAAATAAATATAGTACTATAACCATTTATAGTACTTACAATAAATAATTGTTTAAATCACGGCCATATTTATTAAGATAATTAACTTTTAAAAATGATTAAAAATATGTAAAAAATATCTTTATGGTAAGATAAAAATGCCACAAAAAATTCAGATGTGTCCTCTTAACGTAAAAAAGTTCACTTCTAAGTCTCACAGCATGCCATTTTATTTCTCCAATGGAATTTTAAGAAGAAACCTCTGACCCTTAAATGAAACTTTCGCCTCTCATCTCATGTTCATTTAAAGTCCGGCCACGGCCATCAGGAAAGGAAAGGCAGGAATCTCTTCTGGACACGCTGTACAGCTCAAACCGACGCCAGCGTGGGTGAGAATACAGTTTTCACACGGCAGGAATACATTATGAGCATCAGCGGGTTTCATCAGGAAGCTCATTCAGAGGGACTCCGGCACAGAATAAATAACAAGAGCGTGTTCCTCGTGTCCTGCATCCGCTCCTGCTCATATATCTGAGCAGACTGGAGATGGCAGTGCCTCCGGGGAGCCACGCGCACACACTCGCTGAATCACGGCTAAAAATACTCTTAATTAATAAGCCCAATCTGATATCAGACGGATGCCAGTGTTTACGCTTGAGCTGGAGTGTGTTTGTAAGCTTTCCGTCTCCCTCCTCTGCTTCCCTGCATGGTGAAACTAGGTTACGCCAGTCGCTATGCTGTTCTTGATAAGAAAAATTATACTGGTTTATTAGATGTTCAACTCATATGCTGTCTGGTTCAAAATGTTATGATTGCTTTAAATTAGTCAGTCAGTCAGTCAACCAACCAACCGGTCAGTCAGTCAGCCAGTCAGTCAGTCAGTCAGTCAGTCAGTCAGTCAACCAACCAACCAACCAGTCAGTCAGTCAGTCAGTCAGTCAGTCAGTCAGTCAGTCAGTCAGTCATCCAACCAACCAACCAACCAACCAGTCAACCAACCAACCAGTCAGTCAGTCAGTCAGTCAGTCAACCAACCAACCAACCAGTCAACCAACCAACCAATCAATCAACAAATCAATCAACTAACCAATCAATAAACCAATCAGCCAGTCAGTCAGTCAGTCAGTCAGTCAGTCAGTCAGTCAGTCAGTCAGTCAGTCAGTCAGTCAGTCAGTCAGTCAGTCAACCAACCAACCAACCAACCAGTCAGTCAGTCAGTCAGTCAGTCAGTCAGTCAGTCAGTCAGTCAGTCAGTCAGTCATCCAACCAACCAACCAACCAACCAGTCAACCAACCAACCAGTCAGTCAGTCAGTCAGTCAGTCAGTCAACCAACCAACCAACCAGTCAACCAACCAACCAATCAATCAACAAATCAATCAATCAACAAATCAATCAACTAACCAATCAATAAACCAATCAACCAGTCAGTCAGTCAGTCAGTCAGTCAGCCAACCAACCAACCAACCAACCAACAAACCAATCAATCAATCAATCAATCAATCAATCAATCAATCAATCAATCAATCAATCAATCAATCAATCAATCAATCAATCAATCAATCAATCAATCAATCAATCAATCAATCAATCAACCAATCAACCAATCAACCAACCAACCAATCAATCAACCAACCAGCCAATGAACCAATCAACCAGTCAATACATTTGAGGGAAATGTAAAGGTATTTTTGTACAACTGCCCTTCTCTGAACAGAATGTTTAATTCATTCATACAATAAATCAGTCAATCAATCAGTCAGCCAGTTAATCAGTCAGTCAGTCAGTCAGGCAATCAATTAATCAATTAATCAATCAAAATGTATATGTAAATCCAATTGTCTTGATATATTACGTATTTCTGCACACATAGATACAAATAAAGGATGTAAAAATGAAGTATTTTCATAAAATTGGTCAAATGACTCAGTCTGTTATTATCACTCAGTTGGCCATACTCTGCTGTGATTGGTCAGATGGCCCTACCTTGTTATTATTGGTCAGTTGACACTACTCTTATCTGATTGGCCAAATGACCTAGTGTGTTATTATTGGTCAGATGTCCCTACTATAATCTGATTGGCCAAATGACCTAGTCTGTTATAAATGGTCAGTTGGCCCTACTCTACTCTGACTGGTAAAAAGGTCCAGTCTGTTGTAATTGGTCACTTGGCCCTACTCCACTCTGATTGGTCAAATGGCCCAGTATGTTTTTATTGGTCAGTTGGCCTTACTATAATCTGATTGGCCAGATGACCCAGTCTCTTATTATTGGTCAGTTGGCCCTACTATAATCTGATTGGCCAAATGACCTAGACTGTCATAAATGGTCAGTTGGCTCTTCTCTACTGTAATTGGTTAAATGGCCCAGTCTGTTGGGATTGGTCAGATGGCCCTACTCTACTGTGATTGGTCAAATTGCCCAGTCTGTTATTATTGGTCAGTTGGTCATATTCTGCCATCATTGGTCAGCTGGCCCTACTCTGTTATTATTGGTCAGATGGCTACTTTAGTCTGATTGGCCAAATGACCTAGTCTGTTATAAATGGTCAGTTGGCTCTTCTTTACTGTAATTGATTGAATGGCCCAGTCTGTTGGGATTGGTCAGTTGGTCCTTCTCTACTGTAATTGGTAAAATGGCCCAGTCTGTTATTATTGGTCCATTGGCCTTACTCTACTCTGATTAGTTAAATGGCCCAGTCTACTGTATAGCGATTGGTCAGATAACCCTACTCCACTCTGATTGGCCAAACAGTGATATTCCACACTGCATAAATTAAGATCCATTAGAATAAAACAGACTTTAACAGTGATAATTTCAGCTTGAACAGCATGAACATTCTGTCGGTTTGCCTCATTTGTAGCTCAAGATCACATTCAATCAAAACAAGGGTTTTTTAGGGAGAACTGTTCTTTTTAAACGGCGTCCTCTAAAATAAACAGAAATCAAATGGCCCAATGACTGTTTTTTTTTTTTCACGTGAAATCAATACTTCAAGCCTTTTCTATTTATGGTAATGAAGCCCCATCACTCCTCTGACAGGCTCCAACAATCCCTCTCAGCTAATTTTCACGACGCAAGAAAAGACAGCAAGCCTGGAGAATCTCATTTGTGCTAATACAGTCATGTTGAAGTCGCTGTGGAGGAAAAAAAAAATGACAGAAAGGGCATCAGCTGTTTTTCAAAAACCGACATCTTTATCTAGATGAGCGGCGTCCCTCCCGCAGGCTCCGTTTCCATTCATCCTGTGTTTCCTGAGAGCACACTTGACTGATGGCCTGCCAGCGCCGGTTTGTAATTACCCCACATCTACAAGAGCTACTTCATTCCAGACACTGAATGGACTCAATAGGTGAGCTGACGCTAATGAACAAGTGCGAATATTTAGTCATATGCGCATGCAGGCAGGCAGGCAGATCCAAAAAAAAAAAAAAATGACATGTGTGTGACAGCAGGAGAAAGCAGTCTGCAGCTTGTATTTTGTAGAGTTTATCATCAAGCTGAATTGAAATGAAAATCACGGATGCTTGCAGCAAAAAAAATTTCAATTTTGCATGACCATTTCCAAGCTCTCACTCTGACCCTTAAAAATTAAACAGACTGTTTTTTTTTTTGTTCAAATGTATGCAACTGCTCCTATAAGACTGCTGAATTTTGCATCAAGGTAAAACAGTTTATTGGACTCCAATAACTAGATATAAAGATTTTTAGAAGTCAAATGTGGCTGAGAAGTCGACTGTATCTAAGCGAAAACCCTATGCAGTTGCTTTTTCTGCATTGCATTTACTTTGTAAAGTTACCAATGTGATGCTGAAACACCTAGAGGGATGTTACATTAATAATAATGAATAATAATAATAATAATAATAATAATAATAATAATAAAAATAATAATAATAATTGAAACTACTTTCTTGGTTCTAAACCCTGAATAAGAACACTTTACATGAAAATAATAATAATATTATTAATAATAATAATAATAATAATAATAATAATAATAATAATAATAATAGTAATAACTTATTAAATATAATATATAAATAAAATTTTAATTACCAAATAAAAATCTAATAATGATTTTCAAAAATTGATTTTGTACCATGTTGTCACAATCATCAGCGATCTAATCCTGGCAGAACGCTAAAGGACTACAAATCCGCTGGTATATGGACTACAAGGTCCAGTCGTGCACCACACACTCACGCCTGTTCCAGTTGTCTGCTGATTGCTAACACACACAGCTGAAGCTGTTCAAAACTGATGACATGGACTTTAGAAGCAGCACAGACACACAAACTAGTTGCTGAGTCTTGTTCAACTGTGTGTAACGTAACGATACGTTTCCTTTGTCTTGTCTTGCCATGTTTGATCCTCGCTTTGTTTTATTGTTTATTCCTGTCTGCTGCCTACCTTTTGACCATCCGCCTGTTTATGATCACGACTCTGGATTTCCTGTATACATCTGTTGGCCCATGTGTTGAACGTTGCTTGCCTGACCATCTCTGTTTAACAAACCGGCATTTGGATCCGCAACTCCTTTGTCCAGCGTCACATCACATTACACATGTAGTTTTGATTGAGTAATATGTTTTAATTGTGTATCATAATACATAACAGTTATATCATTTATAAATATTAATATGCATTGGCGGTTCATTCCGCTGTGGCGACCCCAGATTAATAAAGCGACTAAGCCGAAAAGAAAATGAATAAATGAATAAATGAATATGCATTTATGCAAAAAAAATAATATTACTAAAGTAAGAAATGTGTTCACCAAATACATAGGATACGTTTAATCATGTACTTTTAATCGTGTAATTTTAATCTTATTTTAAATAAACCTGGAACCTGCAGGAATCGTTCAGTTCAATCTGCAGATATTCTGATCATCCACTGGTGCTTTAACCAGGCTTGACCATCAGAGTGACTGTAGGCCTCCTAAACACAAGCTCACCAGACTGATGGTGTCCTACAGAGGCCAGACTGGCTTCCAGCTCCAGCTGACTAACAAGAATCAATGAAAGCAGAGTCCCGCGGGAGAGCCGGCGCTCAGCCCAAACTCCTCTGTCCGTTGTAATTCAGCTGCTGGAATGCCAACAGAAGACAGCACAGCTCCCACAATGCAACAGCACCAGCGTGAAGATGAGCAGGTGTTTGAATGGGGGGAAAAAAATACACCACAAAATGAGCCATTGGTTGAAGTGGTGTATGGCACACACAAAAAAACAAACAAAGGAAACATTTCTGCTGCTTCAGAGCTCAAATTACTTGTTCAAAATGAGCTGAAACAATGAAATTCTTGATTATATTTGACCATGGAGCAAAAAACAGTCGTATGCTGCAGTGGTATATTTTGTAGCAATAGCCAAAAATACATTGCATTGTGTATGCACAGCTCAGACAAATGATGAAGATCTTTCTAACTTGATGCAACCTTTTTCACAGTGTGTGCATATAGTCACATCTTTGCTAAAATAACTACATAATAACACTGAAAAAGACTGAGTGGTCAATCAGAAGTGAAGCAAAAATTATGCTTTCATAAAAAAAAATGAGAATTCAGGGTTTGATTACGAATAGTCCATTCATTGGAAAAGCAGGCACACAACATCATAAGATGTTAATATTAGGTTAGTTTTAGGTCGTGACGTCAGGTGTCCAAAATTCAATGTCTAGTCAACGTCTAAGGACAACGTTATTTTGACGTCCAATAATAGTGTCAAATGACGTTGATATTTGGTTGATTTTAGGATGTGTTGGAAAGTGGCCAAAATCCAGCGTCGAGCCAACATCTTAAACCAACGTCATATTAACGTCAAATACTGACATTTATTCGTCAGGTATGGCAACCAAAATCTAACATCTGATAGATGTCATAGTGGTAACGTCCACACAACATCAATCTGAAACATTAGACGTTGATATTTGGTTGATTTTAGGTTGTGTTGGAAAGTGACCAAAATCCAACGTCGATCCAGCATCATAAACCAACGTCATATTAACGTCAAACACTAACATTTATTCATCAAGTATGGCAACCAAAATCCACCGTTTGATAAACATCATAGTGGTAACGTCCACACAACGTCAAGCTGTAACATCATTAGACGTTGATATTGTCAGGGTCAAGGAAGAGGTGAACTCAATTGCAGAAAACACAAAGTCTTTATTTGAAGTGAGCGTCTCAGGAAAAGCAAAAATCAAAAAACTCAGTAGTAAACGCTGAGACAGCACCAAGGAAAACCTTCAAGACAACGGGACGCTTGGTCACTGGTGGTCCTGGACACAAAGACAGGGTGAGTAAAATGATGCTTCACACAGACACACGATCGACAACATACTGACAAACATGCAGGGAAATGACGTGCTATAAATAGGAAAAAGGAAATGAGAGGCAGGTGAAATGAAGTAGCTAAAATGATCTGTGCTCCTGTGACTGAAAATAAAAGCAGGTAAGAAGAGGTAATCTGTAACACAAGGCAGGTGAAGAGAGCCAGAGCATCAGGTACGGTGACAGATATTTGACTGATTTTAGGTTTGATGTTGGACACTGACGTCTACCTAACGTTGAGTTTTGACGTCAAACTGATTTTCATTTCCAAACAAAACCCAACGTCCCTATGACGTTGGGGTACAACATCATTCTGACGTCATGTTGACATCCTGCTGGCTATAGTTGT
This sequence comes from Danio kyathit, assembly GCA_903798195.1. NCBI lineage: Eukaryota > Metazoa > Chordata > Actinopteri > Cypriniformes > Danionidae > Danio > Danio kyathit. Next base: position 5,278,879 of record LR812522.1, on the reverse strand, counting down.
TTACAAGGTTATTTTTGTTAATGAAAATGAAAACTAAAACTGAGGCTAAAACTATTGGTCAAAAAACATTTCGCAATAAATTAAATACTAAAACTAAATGAAACTGTCTTTTCAATCAATTAATTACATCAATTTATTTTCAAGAGTTAATGTAAGCTGTGAGAACACTAAACTTTGCCCTGGTCGACATTGGACATGTTTAGTTTTACTCGGTTAATTTATAATTACTAAAACTGAACTATAATAATAGAAATGTGTTCACAAAATAATTAAACTAAAACTAAACTGAAACTTACAATAGTATTGAAACAAAAATATATACAGTTGAAGTCATAATTATTAGCCCTCCTGAATTATTAGCACACTTGTATATGTTTTCCCAATTTCGGTTTAACGGAGAGAAGATTTTTTCAACACATTTCTAAACATAATAGTTTTAATAACTCATTTCTAATAACTCATTTCTTTTATCTTTGCCATGATGACAGTACATAATATTTTACCAGATATTTTTCAGGATAGTATTCAGCTTAAAGTGACATTTAAAGGCTTAACTAGGTTAATTAGGTAGGTTGGGGTAATTATAGGCAAGTCATTGCATAACGGTGTTTTTTTTCTGCAGACAATTGGAAAGGGGCTTAAAGGGGCTAATAATATTGACATTAAAATAGTTTTAAAAAAAATTAAAACTGCTTTTATTCTAGCCGAAATAAAACAAATAAAACTTTCTCCAGAAGAAAAAATATTATAGGAAATACTGTGAAAAATTCCTGAATCTGTTAAACATCATTTGGGAAATATTTGAAAAAGAATAAATAATTACAGGAGGGCGAATAATATTGACTTCAACTGTATATATTAAAATATCCAAAACAATAATAACCTTGTTTGTTAACTTGATTTATTTCGCGATAACACTTCAAAAAAGGATGTCCACTAAATAGTGCACTCATCTCCTCTTGCTGTTAGTAATGACAGAGAGCAATAACACCACAACTGGCATTTACTCTCTTCCTCTGTGAGCTTTCAGAGGGTCTGATCCGTGTGTGGATGTGATATTGCCAGCGTTTAGAGGGTCTCCGGGTGACTCTTCGATAAGAGAGTCAACAAGCGAGACGTGGAGCTGAAACACAGGCGGCAGAGGTCATCTGAGCCACCGCAAACACACACAGCACTGGAGGAAAACACTGAGAGAGCAGGAAATCCCATAGACTTACATTGAATGGAGAGTGTTTGCTTATCCTAAAATCAGAATATTGAGACTTGAGGGTAGACCACCAAGCAACCAACTAGAACACTCTAGCAACTGCATATTACTCATTCATTCATTTTCCTTCGTCTTAGTCCCTTTATTTATCAGGGGTCACCACAGCAGAATGAATCGCCAACTTATCCAGCATATGTTTTACCAGCGGATGACTTACCAGCTGCAACCCACCACTGAGAAACATCCACACACTCTCATTCACACACACTCATAAACTACGCCCAATTTTGTTTACCCAATTCACCTATAGCGCATGTGTTTGAATTGTGGGGGAAACCAGAGCGCCCGGAGGAAACCCCCACCAACATGGGGAGAACATGCAAACTCCACACAGAAAGGCCACTGACCCAGCCTGGACTCAAACCAACGACCTTCTTGATGTGAGGCAACAGTGCTAACCACTGAGCCACTGTGTCTCCCAACTGCATATTAATAAGCTCAAAATAATACCATGAGCTTGCTAACAGTGCATTAACAAATTTATAAATAAAACAAAACAAAAATTGTGTAATATTTTAATATTTGTGTATCTTGAAATTAGGATATTGAGAGACTTGAGGACCACCTAGCAAGCAACTAGACCCCCTGACAACCGCATATCAATAAGCTCAAAATAATACCATGAGCGCACTAAAAGTGAATTAATATTTGTGACTCTGAAGCTTATTGACAATAAGCAAAAATACATTGTATGAGTCAAAATCTTAAAAAAAAAAAAAGGGCTAACTTAACTGTTTTATGTTCAATTGAGTTAATTTAATCATTTTGTGTTGGGACAACATGAAGTAATTACACTATATTACACTTATATAAACTTCATTATTTATTTTAAAAAATATTGATACATGTATTACTAAATAAATGACATTAAACAGTATTGAATACTTTTATTTACCTGTTATATTAATCTATTCATGCAACTAATTTAAAAAATGATGCTTGATTCTTTATGCTAAAAAATCATCTTTCATAAATATATTTAGTAAACTTCCTACCATTAATATACATTTAGGGGTTTACATGGTGACGCAGTGGGTAGTGCTGTCGCCTCACAGCAAGAAGGTCGCTGGTTCGATCCCCGACTGGGTCAGTTGGCATTTCTGTGTGGAGTTTGCACGTTCTTCCCGTGTTGGTGGGGATTTCCTCCAGGTGCTTCGGTTTCCCTTCGGCTAACAACCCACTTCATTAAAACTACATGTTACAAATGAAACATTAACATGGTGCGGCTAAATATCCACTTCGATATTGTCACGATCACCAGCGATCTTCTCCACTTAGATCGCTGGTTTACATGCACAATCACTAATGGACTACAAATCTGCCACCTAATGGACTACATTTCCAAACATGCACTACTCTCACATCACACACAACCGGTTCCATATCATCACTGATTACATCCAACAGCTGAAGCCACTCAAGAACTGATTACACACACTACATAAGCAGAACATACACTCACTCCATTGCCGAGTCTTGTTACCTGTTTACAGTGTCAATTCAAAGTGTTTCCTTGTCTTGTTTTTGCCGTGTTTGGACCCTTGCCTTGTTTATCTGTTTCTGCCTGTCTGCTGCCATCCTTGTGACCATCTGCCTGCTATATTGACCACGATTCTGGATTTCCCTCATGTTTGCTCCTGTCTTGATCAATGCTTGCCTGACCATCCCTCCAATAAAAGCCTGCATTTGGATCTGCACCTTTGTTGTCATGTCACTTCCATGGTTACAGATATCCAGTAAATGGCCCTGGGAGTAAGTAATATACATTTTAAAAAATATTTTTGCTGCTTGTTCAAACTACTTATTTAAAATAAGCTTAAATAACACAATTATTGAGGGTTTTTTGAAGGACAATTTAATTGTTTTATGTTCAATCAACTTAAATTTGTAAAATCTATTAAATTAACTTAAATCCTTCATGTTGTCCCAACACAAATTGATTCTTAATCTGAATATAAAACAGGAATCTCCTCCATTTTAGTGCTGAAACATCACTCAAAAGATTACTTTTGCTGCTTGTTCAAACTACATAAATTATTATGTAATTTATGCAAATGTATTACTTAATGTTGAAATATTACTACATTTAAAAACACATTTATACATTAATATACTTTTAATTATGTGCATAACATTGTAATAAACATTCAAATGTATATGAATACATTTATCATGGTTTGCAAATTGCTGAAATTTACTTGGAGCGTTAAAATAATGTGTTGTTCAATGAACAGTTGTTAGTTCATGTTAACTCACACATTATCTAATGTTAACAAGCATGTATTTGGATGTTAATAATGCATTAGTAAATGTTGAACTATGATTAATAAATACTGTGCATGTATTGTTCATAATAAGTTTATGTTAGTAAATACATTAACTAACGAAACCTTATTGTAAAATGTGACCATTATTTCTTTTGGAAAGACACTATACTGCAGGGGTGCTCAACCCTATTCCTGGCGATCGACCTGCCTGCAGTTTTCAGTTGCAGCCCTTATCAAACACACCTGCCTGTAATTATCAAGTGCTCCTCACGTTCTAAATAATTGGTTCAGGTGTGTTTGATCAGGGTTGGAGCTGAAATCAGCTGGAAGGTCGATCGCCAGGAACAGGGTTGAGCACCCCTGCTATACTGTATACCAGGGGTGGGCAAACTCGGTCCTGGAGGGCCGGTGTCCTGCACAGTTTAGCTCCAACTCTAATCAAACGCACCTGCTTATAGATTTCTAGTGATCCTGAAGACACGGATTAGCATGTTTAGGTGTGTTTGATTAGTGTTGGAATATTATCCATAGTATTGGAATCCTTATCGTTAATCATTAGCTAGCCTATCAGATCATTCTAAAACTACTATAAATATCCAGCCTAAACTTCATTCCCTATGAACGGCGATTCAGTGGCTGGTGCTACTGCCTCACAACAGGAGGGCCAAATGTTCAAGTTCTAATTGAGCCAGTCGGTACTCGAGTTGAAACAACACAATTCTCAATTTTTTGGGGGGACTACTTAATTGTTTATTGTTCAATCCACTTAGTAAAAACAAATAAGTTCACTTAATCAATTTGTGTTTGGACAGAATAAAGAAATTGTGTGGAACCCAGCAATTATTTTTTACAGTGACCACAACTCTCGAGTTTTTTGGGACAACTTAATTGTTTTATGTTCAATCTGCTTAATTAAATTAATAAGTTAACTTAATTCCTTCATGTTGTCCAAACACAAATTGATTGTGTGGAACCCAGCATTTTTTACACTGCATTCATCACGGCTTAAGCTAAAAATCTTCTTTTATCTAAATAAAAAAACAGGAATCTCCTACATTTTAGAGCTGAAACAACACATTTCCTGCTTTTTCTTTTTTGAGACTGCTTAGTTTTATGTTCAATCCACTTTAATTTGTAAAAACTACTAAGTTAATTTAATTCCTTCATGTTGTCCAAACACAAATCAATTCTAGTAACCCAGCACAGAATCACGGTTTCAGCTAAAAATCTACTTTTATATAAAGAAAAACAGGAGTCTCCTACATTTTATCTGCCTTGAGAGATTCAAATGAGCGGCAGATTTTCATTAAAGTGAAGAATCTCCGTCTTTTACACAGCGATCCTTAACTCCGTGTTTCCACATATGGTGCAACGGAGATCTGCATTTTTGCGCACACAGAGGAGCGATTGGAGCGTTTTGAGTGTTTGGCGGCAGATGTCTGGGTGAAAACACGGTAAACCGACTCAATCAGCCGCACTCTTGAGGGAAACGCTGAACATGTGGAAATGGCAGGGCCTAATTAGCCCATTTCCTTCATCAAATTATGCATCTGCGAGGCCTGATTGGACCACCATGTCAATTTGAGACCTTGATCCAGGGCTAATTGCGTATCCCCCGAAAAACCGCTGAGGGACACGATCGAAGCTAATCTGACAAGATTCACCCTTCTGACTGCAGGACGGTAACGGAGCCTCGCAGACAAACACTGATCGGAGAAAAGCAGACACATTATTAAAAACAGCGCAGCATTCTTCCTGCAGGCTGGAAAACAGGAGTATATGAATATATGAAGGCTATTCAGAATATTAACACAAATACAGCATATCCAGCATCCTGAGTAAAAATATGAGAGTATAATCAGATTACTTGTATATAGATCATCAGATTGTATGTTTTCTTGCACAGCTGGATGTCATGAAATATAATTGTTTGCATTGGCCTAAACTGATTAGCTGAAGTCACACCGAAGCGACAGACAGCAGAGGACTCCACTTGGTCTTAAAACCTTTTTTGATGGGTTATTTTCACTATTTATGATGGCATACCACTCAAAATAGGACAAATGAGCTCATGTATGGGACAAATTCTGGACTTTGTCAGTGAGCGGTGAGTCTTTCGAATCACCCGAACCCCCCTTGACTACAGGTCTCATATAGGCAAAATAAGTTCACATAAAAATTTATTAAATATATAATTATTGTACATTGAGCAAATCAAATATGCATAAATAAACAGCTGTTTACTGATAAATGTGTTTTATTTGCTACAATTAGTTGCTATTATGCAGCAATACATCTATATTGATGCCATTAAATGCAGATTGAGAGATGAGCTGTGGAATATGAAAGTGTGTCTGAGCCCCTGCATAAATTCACAACCCCAGGCTGAATAATAACATTTCCCCGTGTGAGAAATGAGAGGCTGGGGGATGATGAAACTTTTCAAATCCACGCTTTTATGCTGTTTTGTGGTGGCTGAATAAATTACGTGTCGAGCATGGACAAGGCCAGAATAGCTTCATTCGGAAAAACTGGGAGAGAAAGGAGAAAAATAAAAACATATGTGAAAAACATTTGTGTTTCTGTGAGAGTTGCAGTCTTTTCTAAAGTCAATGCCAAATCAAAATAGACTATTCCAACATAGACTGTTAAGGATTTTTGCAAATTAGACAGTATTTAACTGTAATATGAACTGTATTTTACTGTAGAACAGTTATGTTACTGTACTTTAAAGTTACATTATTGTATATTTTACAGTAAAGATATACTGAAAATACATATACAGCATTACATACATACATATACATCATTTAAAGCGTTTATTTCAATGTGTGATTGGTTATGACGCCTATTGAGGGCACTTGTTTGAAAAGAGTTGAGCTGTGGCAGATGCAGGACAGCTCTTGTCATTTCAGAATGTCTCTAAAGTCCTAAAAGAGTGAAAAGGGTCAGTTAAAAGTTCACGTCAAAGTCAACAACATGGCTGACGGAGGCCCGGGAGAGAAGATATCCCTGCAGAGCGGCACTCTGAAGCATGAGCGGAGAAATATTCCTAAAACTCTCTGCACTTACTCTCTGCACTTATGGATTGATTTCTTTAAATAAACAGTATATACTAAATAAAATTACATTCTTTATGTTTGCTTCAAAGAATCACTGAATCAAATGTGTTGATTGAATCATTCAAATAAGCAGTTTAGAAAATAGAACTAAATCCTGTCTATTTCTCTTATATGAATCAATGAAGTGTTTGAATTGAATCATTTTTATCTAAATTCAAATAGTTCATTCAAATCTTCAAATAGTAATTTTGCTATCCAAATCATGTCTATTTTGCTTAAAGTAATCAGGGAATCAAATGGCTGAGTTGAATCATTCAAATAACCAGTTAAAAAAACTAAATCATGTCTATTTTGCTTAAAGTAATCAGGGAATCAAATGGCTGAGTTGAATCATTTAAATAATCAGTTAAAAAACGAAATCATGTCTATTTTGCTTAAAAGAATCAGTGAATCAGATGTTTGAAATGAATCACTCAATTAACCCGTTTTTTATCTAAATCATGTCTATTTTGCTTTAAAAAATCAGTGAATCAGATGTTTGAATCGAATCATTCAAAAACCATTTTAAAAAATGAAATCATATCTATTTAGCTTAAAAGAATCAGTGAATCAAATGTTTGGATTGAATCATCCAATTAACCATATTTTATCTATATCCTGTCTATTAAGCTTAAAAGAATCAGTGAATCAAATGTTTGGATTGAATCATTCAATTAACCATATTGTATCTATATCCTGTCTATTTAGCTTAAAAGAATCAGTCAATCAAATGTTTGAATTGAATCAGTCAAGGGCGACACAGTGGCGGAGTAGGTAGTGCTGTTGCCTCACAGCAAGAAGGTTGCTGGTTCGAGCCTCGGCTGGGTCAGTTGGCGTTTCTGTGTGGAGTTTGCATGTTCTCCTTGCGTTCGCGTGGGTGCTCCGGTTTCCCCCACAGTCCAAAGACATGCGGTATAGGTAAATTGGGTAGGCTAAATTGGCCATAGTGTATGAGTGTGAATGAGTGTGTATGGATGTTTCACAGTAATGGGTTGCAGCTGAAAGGGCATCCGCTGCGTAAAACATGTGCTGGATAAGTTGGCGGTTCATTCTGCTGTGGCGACCCCGGATTAATAAAGGGACTAAGCCGAAAAAAAAATGAATGAATGAATGAATGACTCAAATAACTAGTTAAATAAAGCAAAATCCCATCTATTTAGCTTAAAAGAATTAGTGAATCAAATGTTTAAATTGAATCATTTAATTAACCATTTTTTATATCTAAATCATGTCTATTTTGCTTAAAAGAATCAGTGAGTCAGCGCCAATAGGCTAGTGGTTAGCGCATTGACACATAGCACTGAGGTGCTCACGGTGACCTGAGTTTGATTCCCAGCTCAAACTGCCGATCCTTCCCCTATCTCTGCTCCCCAGACTTTCCTGTCTGTAAAATCTCCACTGTCCTATCCCAATAAAGGTGAAACCCCCTAAAAAATAATTATAAAAGAATCAGAGAATCAACTGTTTCAATTGAATCATTCATATAACCATTTCTTAATCCAAATTCTGTCTACTTTGATCAAAATAATCACTGAATCAAATGTGTGAATTAAATCACTCAAACAACCAATTTTTAAAAAATTAAATCTCATCTAAGGCAACTCACAGCAAAAAGGTCGCGGGTTCGAGCCTCGGCTGGGTCAGTTGGCATTTCTGTGCAGAGATTGCATGTTCTCCACGTGCTCCGGTTTCCCAAGTCCAAAAACATGCAGTACAGGTGAATTGGGTAGGCTAAAATTGACCATAGTGTATGTGTGTGAATGAGTGCGTATGGGTGTTTTCCAGTGATGGGTTGCAGCTGGAAGGGCATTCGCCGCGTAAAATATATGCTGGATAAGTTGGCGGTTCCTTCCACTGTAGCGACCGCAAGGGACAAAGCCGAAAAGAAAATGAACGAATGAATGAAATCATATCTATTTAGCTTAAAAGAATCAGTGAATCAAATGTTTGGGTTGAATCATTCAATTAACCATATTTTATCTATATCCTGTCTGTTTAGCTTAAAAGAATCAGTGAATCAAATGTTTGAATTGGATTATTCAATTAACCATATTTTATCTATATCCTGTCTATTTAGCTTAAAAGAATCAGTGAATCAAATGTTTGAATTGAATCATTCAATTAACCATATTTTATCTATATCCTGTCTGTTTAGCTTAAAAGAATCAGTGAATCAAATGTTTGAATTGAATCATTCAATTAACCATATTTTATCTATATCCTGTCTGTTTAGCTTAAAAGAATCAGTGAATCAAATGTTTAAATTGAATCATTCATTCATTCATTCATTTTCTTGTCGGCTTTGTCCCTTGCGGGGTCACCACAGCGGAATGAACCGCCAACTTATCCAGCACGATTTTACGCAGCGGATGCCCTTCCAGCCGCAACCCATCTCTGGGAACTTGAATCAATCAATTAATCATATTTTATCTATATCCTGTCTATTTAGCTTAAAAGAATCAGTGAATCAAATGTTTGGATTGAATCATTCAACTGACTATTTTTTATCTATATACTGTCTATTTAGCTAAAAAATCAGTGAATCAAATCTTTAAAATGAATCAGTCAAATCAGAATAATGTTATTTTCTAAATCACATCTAATTGATTCAAAATAATCAGTGAATTGAATATTTAATTTGCTTATTTTAATGACAGGCATATTGTGCCTTTAAAAAAAACACAACGAAAGGACTAGCAAAATATAAGATGTGAGAAAGTGGAAACATTCACATACACACACACACACACATACACATAGAGACACACACACACAGCTGTATTTCAGACTCAGCTAATCAGCACTGGCCGACAGATCCATCTATCACACAGCTGGCCGGAGCCTGATTCATTACCAGCCGCCAGCTGCCGTTTCACAGCAGATCTGGGCTCAGCTCATCCAGCCTGGCAGGTGGGAAACTTCGCTAGCATTTGTCTTCTGCACACAGTAAAGTTGTCCGAGCTTGTTAAGGAGAACAGAGTCCACTTGCTGAGGAATCAATGCTGCATTCGATCCGCAGACGTCAATGAACGCTGGAGAGAGTATGGATGTTGTGCTAAAGTCGTAGATCTGCTGGGCGATGAGCTCCGACAGCTCGTTTGATGATGATTTTCAGCCAGACTCGGTCACTTTGAGCAAATACGACCTCAAAATGACAACTCCTGGCTAATGAGTGTCCAAAATAGCAGATAAATCCATCTGGAAATATCATACTGGTTCCCTGCAGCATTTAGCATTTAGCGAGCACAGAGTTGAATGCAGAATCAAGGATTTTTTGATGAGCCTTGGCTTATTTTGGCAACACTTTACAATAAGGTTGTGTTAGTTCATGTTGGTTAATGTATTTAGTAACATGAACAAACAATAAACAATTATTGCAGAATTACATCACTCAAATGACTAGTTAAATATATATAAATTATGTATATTTTGCTTGAAAGAATCAGTGAATCAAATGTTTTGAATTAAATTATTTAAATAACCAATTTTATTTTCTACATCATGTCTATTTTGCTTAAAAGAATCACTGAATCAAATGTTTCAATTGAATCATTCAAATAACTTATTTAATAAATCCTGTCTATTTTGTTTAAAGAATCACTGAATCAAATGTTCGAATTGAATCATTCAAATAACCAGTTTTATTTTTTATATCCTGCCTATTTTGCTTGAAAGAATCAGTGAATCAAATGTTTCAACTGAATCATTTAAACAACTAGCATTATTTTCTAAATCCTGTCTATTTTGTTTAAAAGAATCACTGAATCAAATGGTTGAATTGAATCATTCAAATAACTAGTTTTATTTTCTAAATCCTGTCTATTTTGCTTAAAAGAATCACTGAATCAAATGTTTCAATTGAATCATTCAAATAACTAGTTTTATTTAATAAATCCTGTCTATTTTGCTTAAAAGAATCACTGAATCAAATGGTTGAATTGAATCATTCAAATAACCAGTTTTATTTTCTAAAACTTGTCTATTTTGTTTAAAGAATCACTGAATCAAATGTTCGAATTGAATCATTCAAATAACCAGTTTTATGTTTTATATCCTGCCTATTTTGCTTGAAAGAATCAGTGAATCAAATGTTTCAACTGAATCAATTAAACAACTAGCTTTATTTTCTAAAACCTGTCTATTTTGTTTAAAGAATCACTAAATCAAATGTTCGAATTGAATCATTCAAATAACCAGTTTTATGTTTTATATCCTGCCTATTTTGCTTGAAAGAATCAGTGAATCAAATGTTTCAACTGAATCATTTAAACAACTAGCTTTATTTTCTAAATCCTGTTTATTTTGCTTCAAAGAATCACTGAATCAAATGTTTCAATTGAATCATTCAAAAAACTAGTTTTATTTAATAAATCCTGTCTATTTTGCTTAAAAGAATCACTGAATCAAATGGTTGAATTGAGTCATTCAAATAACTAGTTTCATTTTCTAAATCTTGTCTATTTTATCAGGGATCTCCAGAGCAGAATGAACCACCAACTATTCCAGCATATGTTTCACGTGGCGGATGCCCTTCCAGCCACAACCCAGTACTGAAAACCACCCATACACACACACATTCACATTCATACTCTAAGGCCAACTTTGTTTACCCAATTCACTTTTATCAAATGTCTTTGGACTTGTGGGGGAAACCGGAGCACTTGGAGAAAACCCACGCCATCATGGGGAGGACATGCAAACTCCACACAGAAATGGTCCATTTTACTCTGTGTTTTGTGATTGTTCAGTGTATCCACATATCCGGTTGAAACTTTTCAGACTTGAGGAAGACGCAGACTGTTCAGGCAGTGTGTTTTAATTCCCGGATTCACCTGATTGTCAATAGATGCGAGTGTGTGTGGGTTCATCTGCCTCCGCTTCCTAAAAGCACTTTCACCATCTGCAAAGTTCCGCTTCACTCGCTTTTATTTTGAAGCCTTGCAGAAAACATCTTTAGAGGAGGTCAGGAGAGTCACGGCTGAAATAAATTGCAAAACCAATACCGACGTTATTATGTGGAGAAACACAGTGGCGTAGAAGTACTTCTAAATGGAAAGGCCTGGAGAACTCATGTGAAAGACTGTAGAGACTTTACTGAGACTCTGCAATAAAGAATACAGTGATAATACTGTAAATTAAGAGAAGTGGAGCTCTAGGAACTCAACACTTCTGCAAAACACTTCTCAAAAATGCTGGAGATATGGGTGACTTTGTACTTTGTGCTTTTTTGTTTTGAAAAACCCTCCAGTAATCATGCCCACATAGCAAAATATCTCTGGCCCAGCTCTGGCCCACACAATCAGCTTTAGCTTGGCCCACATGCCGCAGTGAATTACGGTACATGACTGGACCAAGTCTGGCTTCCAGACAAGGGCCAAACATGGACCATATCTGGGCCAAGTCTCAGCCAAGTTAATAACCCATAACTGTGCTTGAAATGGGCCATATATGTTGGTGTGACACAACTACAATGAAACTGATATACCCATGAATCATTGCACTTTAGGCATGCTATGGGCGTGCTTTTTCTTGAAGCGTCCTGATTGGTACAATTTTTTTCTTTATTTGAAAATAATAAAAAAGTATTTCAAATGTGGGTCAAGACAGGCCAAACTTACATGGCCCACATATCAATTATTAAAATCTGGGCCAAATACTACATTTTACACCTGGCCCAAGTAGTGTGTGCCACCTTAAAGACGGTGCCACCTCTGCCAAACCAGGGCCATGTTTGGCCCACATGATGTATGCCAATGCCGGATGAATGCCTGCTGCGCCAGATTTGTGCCAAATCTGGGCCAGAATTCTTTGCTACCTGGGTGATTTACTTACTAATTGAAATGCTCATACTGTTTTGCTAAAATACCAGCCTGATCTGCAGTGAAATGTAGTTATTTTACGTTTTATTTCATACAAATCCATATAAGTTCAATCGTACCAAATTGTACGATTTTTAAAAGGAGGCGTGGCACTAAAACCACACCCCTTAACCCAAGTGTCATTGGAGGATGAGCAAGGCGTACTAAATTATATAAATGAGATGGTACAAATTCAAATTACACTGTGTATTAACAACATGCGACACAACAATATTCCAGCATCAAGCAATTTGTCTGTCTGCACCGAAAAGTGACGCGACATGACAGAAACATTTAAATACCAGCCACAGCACTCCCAATCAAATGGTATAAACTTTTAGTCTAATTAATAAAATCAGAATTATTAGCCCCCCTTTGAATTTCTCTTTCTTTTTTAAATATTTCCCAAATGATGTTTAACAGAGAAAGGAAATTTTCACAGTATGTCTGATAATATTTTTTCTTCTGGAGAAAGTCTTATTTGTTTTATTTCGGCTAGAATAAAAGCAGTTTTTAATTTTTTTAAAAGCCATTTTAAGGTCAAAATTATTAGCCCCTTTAAGCTATATTTTTTTTCGACTGTCTACAGAACAAACCATCGTTTTACAATAACTTGCCTGATTACCCTAACCTGCCTAGTTAACCTAATTAACCTAGTTAAGCCTTTAAATGTCACTATAAGCTGTATAGAAGTGTCTTGAAAAATATCTAGTCAAATATTATTTACTGCCATCATGGCAAAGATAAAATAAATCAGTTATTAGAAATGAGTTATTAAAACTATTATGATTAGAAATGTGTTGATAAAAAAATCTTCTCTCTGTTAAACAAAAATTGGGGAAAAAATAAACAGGGGGCTTATAATTCAGGGGGGCTAATAATTCTGACTTCAATTCTATATACATACTGTATGTAAATATATATATATATATATATATATATATATATATATATATATATATATATATATATATATATATATATATATATATATATATATATATATATATATATATATATAATAAAGTTTAACTATGTTTAAAATGAAAACTTAAAGTGAAAATAAAAACCATTTCATACTATTAATTAAAAGAACTACAATTGATTTATTGTATTTTTTAAAAAAGTAATAATAATTTGCATTATTTCAAAACTGCACGGTTTTGAACTGGTTCTCGAAATGAATCAGTTCAAAAAGCATAGATTCAGTGATTCTTTCAAATAATTAATCCAGTATCATGACTTTTTCTGGTCAATTTAAGGATTGTGTTTACATTTACATTTACTTTACACACTCTAAAACGTCACTACACTGTTAACAACATTTTTAAATCACACAGATATGCAGCATGTTACTGTATTTTAAAGTTGCAATGTGAAAATTACCCGTAAATTTTTTTCAACACATTTCTAAACATAATAGTTTTAATAACTCATATCTAATAACTGATTTATTTTATCTTTGCCATGATGACGGCACATAATATTTGATAGAGTATTTTTTAGATACTAGTATTCAGCTTTAAGTGACATTTAAAGGATTAACTAGGCTAATTAGGTTAATTAGGCAGGTTAGGGTAATTAGGCAAGTTATTGTATAACGATGGTCTGTTCTGTAGACTATCGGAAAAAAAATAGCTTAAAGGGGCAAAAATGTTGACATTAAAATGGTTCATAAAAAATTCAAAACTGATTTTATTCTAGCTGAAATAAAACAAATAAGACTTTCTCCAGAAGAAAAAATATTATCAGACATACTGTGAAAATTCCCTTGCTCTGTTAAACATCATTTGGGAAATATTTAAAAAAGAAAAAAAAATCAAAGGGGGGTTAATAGTTCTGACTTCAACTGTATATACAATTATGTAAATACATATAGAGAAAAATAAATGGTGCTGTAAAATGTAAATACAGTGATTTTGCTGTAATTGATTTACAGTAACTTATAGGCGAAATGCTGCCAGTAAGTTAATGCAGATTCTACAGGAAATTTCATTCATTCCTTCATTATTCTTCAGCTTAGACCCTTATTTATCAGTGGTCGCCACAGTGGCGCATGTAGCACATGTGTTTGGACTGTGGGGGAAACCGGAGCACCCAGAGGAAACCCACACCAACACCGGGAGAACATGCCAACTGGCCCAGCAATGCCAACTGGCCCACCCGGGACTTGAATCAGCGACATTCTTGCCGTGGCGCCCCTCTACAGTAAATTGTTAACAGTGTATTTTAAATTTGTTAGTCCAAACTCACTCCTGAACTCTTTTGTGTGTTCTCTAAACGGCCCAAATGATGAAGTTTGTCTTATTTGTGAACTTGTGAATGCTTCAAGCCGAAACGAGCAAAGGCAGCTCCTGTTCCTGTCAACATCTGCTGAGTCTGATGTCCTGTGGTTGTGTTTGTCACATCTGAGAGCTGATAATGATAATGATGATCCACACACTGTCAAACATCCTCACAGCGACAGTCACACACACACACACACACACACAACTGATATTGTCAGTAGTGTACTTTAGTACCAAGCATTTAGAGCCTCATATAGAAGCCGAAATGTGTCATGGTGCATTGTGATTGGTGGAAAATCACAGCAGCTGATTTGTTTTCATCTTTTAAATGTAAATATGCTTTAATCTTGTGCTTATTTGTATTTAAATGAGCTTTGTCCATTGCTAACTGATAAAATAAAGTTATAACATACAGCTTTATATTCTGGATTTTGCTGCAGTCTTAGTGTGTTTATTACGATCATGTCTTTTGAAGGTCTTCAACCAGGGGCGTTGCTAGACATAAAGCTCTACTGGGGCACACCCCCCACCCCCACCCAAAAAAAAAAAAAAAAAAAAAAAAACAATCTATATATATATATATATATATATATATATATATATATATATATATATATATATATATATATATATATATATATATATTATATAACAAATTTATTATTGTTATTATACACTTATTATTCTAAATAATTAATCCCAAATGTAACTGGAAAATAATGTAAAGGCACAATGGAGTGATATGCTAAGATCATTTAAAAAAATCTTTTGCATGAATAATAATTTCATTTGAATGAAATTCTATAGACAACTCTATAGAATACAAAGAAGATGTTTAATTATCTGTTGTCTTAGACTTTTAGACTTGACACATGGTAGAGAATTAGGCTTATTAAGTTTTACCTTCCTGATTGCATCCCTCCTTTGTGCTTCATAAAAAAAACAATCTATCAGAAGGCATGCTTAGTATGATCACCATCATATTGTTTAAACTAGTTTTGTCGACTTGTAAAACTCACTGCGTGCCGTCACCTCCACATAAAAGACTGTTAATGCCGGTGTTTCACGACATATGAGTGGCGCGTCAGCAGCAGGTTTTTTTTTTTTTTGCATGTTAACAACCGGGACTCGCACAGGGAGAAGAGCAGCGCATCAAAGTCCAGCAGGAGCGGTGTGTGAGGCGCGCGGGTGTGATTTTCTGCGCACATGCAGAGATGCGTCAGTTTGCTTTTTGATTAAACTACACTGCTTTCACCAGCGTTGATCCGGTTGCACATAGAGAATAACGTCTTTATTCCGGGATTCCCCCTTTTAATTCATACACTTGCATATGAAGTAAACCATATCTCAAAGCACTTACTGGGGCACTGGAGATTTTTACTGGGGCACGTGCCCCAGTAAATTGGGTCTAGCGACGCCCCTGCCTTCAACTTTCACACGCAGCGCAGCTCATCACTGTCAGCTCCAAAAACAGTAGACCAATCAAAAGGGCTCGTAGGTGGGACAACCATTGCATGCTTTTGTTTATGGTAGAAAGTTAGCATGACAATTGTTTTATTTACCATTATATCATGGTGAAGGAGGCACTTGTTGTGGATTTGTCCAGATATCCTGAGTTATGATGTATCTTCAAGTGTTTATAATAACATATTGTTTTCCTATTTCTACTGGGTTCATTATTGTCGTTAATACACCATGTTCATAATATTGCGTCACATGGACCTCATGCTAAGCTGTGCGTTTTTAAACCCCCCCCCCCAAAAAAATATCAGCAAAAGCTTCTCTTCTCGCAATGTTGGCGTGGGTTTCCTCCGGTTGTGCTGGTTTCCCCCACAGTCCAATTGGATGAATTGGATTAACTAAATTGGCCATAGTGTAGGAGTGTGTGTGTGAATGTTAGAGTGTACGGGTGTTTCCCAGTACTGAGTTGTGGCTGTAAGGGCATTCGCTGCATAAAACATATGCTGGAATAGTTGACGATTCATTCCACTGTGGTGACCCCTGATGAGTAAGGGACTAAGCTAAAGGAAAATTAATGAATGAGCTTTTCTTCTTCACTCATTTGATGTTTTTAAACTCTCTCAACTCATTCGCTGCATAAAACATATGCTGGAATAGTTGACGATTCATTTCACTGTGGTGACCTCTGAAAAGTAAGGGACTAAGCTAAAGAAAAATGAATGAATAAGCTTTTCTTCTTCACTGATTTGATGTTTTTAAACTCTCTCTCACTCCGCCATTCGAAAAGTCCAGACATGCGTTCACATCAAGCCCTAAAGCATGCTGGACAAATCAAGACTGACACTTTTCCTTCATATATACAGTACTGTCTCCATCTAAAGCAGTCATCATGTGTAACCACCTCGGCTGTATGCGTCCAGACTAGCTCTAATGAAGCCTCTGCCGAACACATTATACGCTCCCGGATCTCAGAGGTGCAGGCCGGGCCGGCGTCCCACAGGACTCCAGAAACACGTCTGCCCTGTTTAAAGAGCCTAATGAAGCCATTACATTCCCAGGAAGCCCAAACTCTGTCTATAGATTAAACACAGGCCTCTGTTATTCTGGGGTTGTGACCTGCGCTGACGGCTGCCAAAGTGAAGTCTGGTGGAGGCCACAGGGGAGAACAGATGGCCAAAATGGCAAAAACACATCCCAGATAGTGTTTCAGACATTAGAGATGTGGCATTTTGATGAGGTGGAGTCGGTAGGAGGAAGAACACTGGAGAAGGAGTCATGGTGCAACTGCACTGAGAAAAATGGCTGTAATTTCAACGGTAAATAACTGTAAAAATGCTACAGTAATAAAAAAAATGTAGGGCGGCAAGTGATTCAGCGGTTAAAAATGTCGCTGAAGGTTGCTGGTTCGAGTCCCAGCTGGGCCAGTTGCCGTTTCTGTGGAGTTTGCATGTTCTCCTCGTGTTAGTGTGGGTATCCTCTGTGTGCTCCGGTTTCCCCCACAGTCCAAACACATGCGCTATAGAGGAAATTGAATAAACTAAATTAGCTGAAGTGTATGAGTGTGTGTGTAAATGAATGTGTATGGGTGTTTCCCAGTACTGGGTTGTGGCTAGAAGAGCATTCGCTATGTAAAGCATATGCCGGAATAGTTGGCGGTTCATTCCGCTGTGGCGACCCCTGATAAATAAGACACTGAGCCGAAGGAAAATAAATGAATGAACTTATTTAAAATGAGCTGAAGAAACATGATTCTTGAGTGTTTTGTGGAATAACTTAGTTGTTTTATGTTCAATCCACTTAAATTTGTAAAAACCAATAAGTTAACTTAAAATAATTCACGTCGTCCCAATACAAATCGTTTGTGTGGAACTCAGCATCTTTTACAACACTAGAACTATCCTAAATTTGTTAGGACTGAAGGGAATATTGAGTTTATATATTCATTATAGGTGGGCATAGATTATTTTTTTAAATCTAGATTAATCTAGATTAATTTCGGAATTAATCTAGATTAATCTAGATTAAAATGGCTCATTTGAATTCTGCCGAAGGCGTTCAAAATATGTGTGTTACCCGAACAATAAGTCTTTGAGAACAGGTTTCTCAAGCCAGGTGGTGCCTTAGACCAGTGGCTCATCTCCTGTTTCAAAAATGCATCACAAACTGCTTGAGAAACTGTTCTATGATAATTGGTGATGAAAATAAATGATGTTCCATAAGATGTACTTGTGTTTACTGTTTATTCAGTTAAACATCAATGTTGAACTGTAGGCCCACATAAGCTCCAAACAGCGATTTTTTTTATTACCTTAATTCATCTAAAGTCATAACTGAACTAAACAGAAATGGAATTAAGATGTGGAGTATGCAGATATTAGTGGCATTATTGAAGTAAACACGGCGGTCTTTAGGACCTTTTGCCATATTTTCCGACAAGATCCACACGCGGCTGTCAGTAAAGGACTGCACACACACACACACACACACACACATCGCGAAATGCGGAAGTTTTTTTCTTACCATTTGGCATGCGTTATTAAATTCCATAACATTCTCTCCGTATTTGCGTCTAATACCCCACTTTGTCACGAAGGAATGAATGAAACATCCGTGAGTTAAAATGAGACTGCCGACCTGCAGTTAGAGTCAGGCAGCCTGCTGATTTGATTCAGAAGGGCAGACGGCTCACCGGTCAGGTATCCATCCGCGCTAATAGGTGAAAGTTATCACAGCTTGGGTAAAATAGACCCAGCTCCCAACCTAACTTTGAGAATAGATTAACGGCGATATTTTTTTATCGCGCGATAAGAGTCTTGCGTTAACGCAGCACGTTAACGCCGATAACGGCCCAGCACTAATATTCATAATAAACAGTATATTTAATTAACAACATGAGATGACCAGAGTGCTGCTCAATCACAAATTTAACATTGATTTTATATCAGAGTTCAAACGTTTAGTTAATATTAAGTTACTCTGTTGTTGCTGACTACTTTACCTGGATTAAACTCACTTTTTTGTTTTTAAGAATAGAAAACTTAGTTAGTTTAGCCCAAAAATAAAATTTACTCACAATTTACTCTTCCTCAAGTAGTTCCAAAACCTTTTTTTTTCTAGTGAACACTAAAGAAGATATTTTTTAAAATGTTACAAACTAGTAACCATTGAAATCCATTCATTCATTCATTTATTTTCTTTTCGGCTTTTTTAATCAGGGGTCACCACAGCGGAAAGAACCGCCAACTTATCCAGCATTTGTTCTACACAGCGGATGCCCTTCCAGCTGCAACCCAATACTGGGAAACACTAGGGATGGGCGATATGGCCTAAAATCCATATTGCGATATACATTGCAGCCTCTTGCGATAACGATATATATTGTGATATATAAATTATAATAGAACCATTTCAGAACAGGTTACAAAGACCCTTAGGAAAGCCAAACTGCTATTTTTTTAAGAAATAAAGAAACGTTGCATGTCGTTTTGAGAACATTTATTGTGCAAAAGCAAAACTGTAATTAAACACAACGTTGCAGATAAATAAACTAAATGTAGTGCCTTTTAGAAAGAAAGACTTTTCTTTTAAGTCCTTGGTTCCTAAATGCCAAGTTGCAGAGAACAAAAAAACTGGTGTCTTTTTAGTTAAGGAACTTACACTGTACTGAAATTACTTCCAGTATTAAATTAGTCAAATAAAATTGTGTATTGCAGATACTTTAAATAAAAACATATTTCTAACCTGCAGCCTAAGGTAACGCATTTGATTTTGAACATTTTGTTCTCCTAATGAAATTAAAACTGGTGTCTTGATCTGCTCTTTCTCTCTCTCTCCCTCACTCTCTCTCTGTCTGCGTGCTGCTGAGAGATTGAGACGCACCAGACAAAGTTTGCTTATAAAGTAATGCAAAAATGAATACAATTAATATCGAAAGCGAAAGCAGATTTTCGGACATGTCCGGGGAAAATGTATTGTCACCCCAAATAATGAGCTGGATCAGTCTATTTAGTCTTCGCGCTCTTCTGTATCCAGCGCGTCTCTGTGGGTCTGCATGCAGAGCATGCGAGTCTGTGGCAGAGTGTTCTCAGTTTCTCGCGAACACAGAACCGGGCCGCCCCAATAATATATCGGCCGCAGCCAAATGGTCGCACTGTTGTTTATTCAAGATGATGCGTTGCAGCCGGCTGCAGCTCGTTGCTCTAAATTTCGCGGGTAGATTGCGTCATCAAACATGCATTATCGCGATAGTGCAATAGAATTAGAATCTCTATCGTAGGCCAATTTTGTATCGTTTATATCGCATATCGTTTATATCGCCCATTACTAGGAAACACCCATACACACTCATTCACACAAATACACTACAGACAGTTTAGCTTACCCAATTCACCTATAGCACATATCTTTGGACTTGTGGGGGAAACTGGAGCACCCGGAGGAAACCCACGCCAACACGGGGAGAACATGCAGACTCCACACAGAAATGCCAACTGACCCAGCTGAGGCTCGAATCAGCGAACTTCTTGCTGTGAGGCGACAGTGCTACCCACTGCACCACCACACCGCCTCCATTGAAATCCATAGTAGGAAAAATATTTATTATGGTAGTCAATGGTTACCAGTTTCCAACATTCTTCAAAATATCTTCTTTTGTATTTAACAGAATGGGGAAAAAAAAACATTAAGGTTTGGAACAAGCCATGCGTAAATGATGTAATGTAATGTGTATTTATATAGCGCATTTATTGTGCATGGCCATACACCCAAAGCGCTTCACAATCATGAGGGGGATCTCTCCACACCACCACCAGTGTGCAGCATCCACTTGGATGATGTGACGGCAGCCACAGGACAACGGCGCCAGTGCGCTCACCACACACCAGCTATTGGTGGAGTGAAGAGACAGTGATAGAGCCAATTCGGTGGATGGGGATGATTAGGAGGCCATGATGGGTAAGTGCCGATTGAGGGACTTTGGCCAGGACATATTGAGTTCTGTCAATGATGACAGAATTTTTCTTTTTGGGGTGAACTGTACCTTTAAGTGTGTACATTTTTTATCATTAACTAGTGTGTCTTGATTTAAGAATGCTAAGTTATCTGTACTGTAAAAACAGTGAAAAAATACTGCATATAAATCATTTTTGGGATTCAGTCTGCATATAAAATTTCTTTGGGATCCAGTCTGGCATGCTGAAATGGCCATTTCTCTTAGCTTTTCCAAAACTACTGGGAAATCCCACGACAGACATAAATGCAATTATCTATGGCCCATTGGTGTGTTAATTAAGGCTAATGTCTATTAGCATCTATTGCTACTTGCTCCTCAGAGAACGGTGCTCACTAACCCCATCCTGGCAGCTGTCGCCATGATTATTAATATGAATTTCCAGAGGTTAAAGAGTTTTATGGAACCTACAAGCTCACAAATGATAAAACTGTCACCTACCAGAACAAAACACACACACACACACACACACACACACACAGTATGGTGCTGCTAGCATGAAGATGAGCTTCTGCAATATTTACTTATACTGTAAGCACACAGGTGATGACATGTCTACAAAATGTCAAACCAATTCAGACCAACATGAAGTTTGTTTGGCAAAGCTGAACTTACTAGAAAAGTTTGATCCATCAGGTAAACACACTTTTGTTTTCTAAAAACCTCACTATATATTAGGCAGATCTCAAGATTAGATGAGACCTATAGTTTGTCATCATCTCAAACTAAATCAGATTATATATCATTGATCTATTTCAGAGGGCACCACATCAATGGTTGATGAACCATCAACTATTTCAGCATATGTTTTACGTGGCGGATGCCCTTCCAGCCACAACCCAGTACTGGGAAACACCCATGCACGCTCATACACACACACACACACACACACTCATACACTACGGAAAATCCCACGCCAACATGGGGAGAACATGCAAACTCCACACAGAAATGCCAACTGGCCCAGCCGGGACTCGAACTGGCGACCTTCTTGCTGTGAGGCGACAGGCACTGAGCCACCATGCCGCCCCTATATATAGATATCTCTTTTAAACATATATTTTTTCTATATGATGCTTCATTATAATGTATTTGTGTGTATCAAGGATGTGCGGTCAAGGGAGGCAAGTGAGGCAGTGCCTCACCTGTCATCATCCTCACCTGCCATCATGAGATCTACGTATACTAATGATAAAATAAATATTTGTCCACTGATCTGTGCAATAAATGCAATTTCTGTATGATTCAAATGATTTCAATCCTTTTAATAATCAAAATCGCTGTATTTTGCGTATCTCCTGTTCAATTACAGTGTAGGAGGTGAGCTGAGGCAGCACCGAGCTGTGCCTCACGCTAGATTGCGCAATCCCTTGCACACTAGCTTGAGGTCATGCCTTTTGCTCACTCAGTGTATGCTGCCAACGTAATGCTTTATTAAAATGTTTTTACACATTTTAGACATTTTTATTATATGTCCTCACTTTGCATATGATAGGTAATGTATGTCACGTATGTCTATCACTTATTTAGTGTTAAGATCTGACATAAAGCTGCACTAAAAATACACAAAGTGAGGCAAGCAGTAGCTCTGCCGCTATGAACAGTTATTCTTGTTCAGTGGTTGCTCTTACTCTACGTGGTAAAGTTCTATAGGAGTCCATTATTTTATGCTTTGCTCTGACTGACTACAAAAATCGTGGATGAAACGGTAATATCTCAGCTCAAAAATTTCTCAAAATTGTTTGTGAGTGAGATGGAGAGAGAGCGCATCTGCCGTGATGCTGCGTCGCTTGTTATAGGCTGTCTGTAGCGTCCACCTTGGTGTTTTTTGGGAGGCATATTTAATCGCTATACATTTTACATTCTTCATTTGTCCAATATGTACCTGCCATGTGTATGGAAAGAATGCTGATATGACATATGAAACACAATCGGTAGTTGGCAAATATATTGGGTGCATGTAAATATATGACCCTGAAAGAGTCGTGCCTCACCAGCCACAAACCTCACTGCACGTCACTGATGCATATAGATTTTAGATTGGTCAGTACTGAAGCCAAATCTGGAGCTAATCCGAAGGTATATCAAACTTCTTTTAAATCAAAGAAAGACAAATAACTTCACTCTGAGAATACTGGGACTGTTTGTCTGAGCTAATTCAGCAGGTCTGCCAGTTTATCCAAGACGGAAAGGTTCAAAACCCCTATAAAACCATTAAACTAGATGAGTCTGGCCAGCTATGACGAAAACTACAGCTCAAAACCAAACTGCTAGGTCATGACATCGATTCGCTCTCAGATGGAAAACACAATCGTGCACAAGACTGAAAATGGCCCTTAATTGAGCGCAAAGTTTGTGGAATAAACTGGGGTTAATGTTTATAGCCCCAAAAGGGCAACTGCTATCTGATGCACAGAGATTTTCCTGAAGTAGTGACAAGATCTCAATAGTCTCGACCATTAGCGGAAAACTACAATGAGGGCAAATTTGCTGTTGCAAAGCTATTGACTTTTCATCCGCTTGTTGTATGACATTCATTTAGCGGCTAATTGCGTGCTTGTTCAATTCTTTTCTCTCCATTTTAATATAGTTTGGACATTTGAAACTGCAGATTGGGAAATGCAATGCATGAATAAAAAAAGACTAATCTGCAGTTTTAACAAGACAATGTAACTGCAGTATGTTCACATTTAAATACAGAAACCATAGTTAAAGCATGGTTATTGTAGTAAAAATAAGCTTAACATTGTGTTTCCTATAGTTATACTACTGTCCTTTTTGTAGCTAGTGAGTTTTACTCATGGTAAATTTTCTAGAGACTAATTCTTTGAATGAATGAAGAAACAAATGAACAAACAAAGGAAGGAAGAAAGGAAGAAAGTAACGAAAGAAGGAATGAAGGAAGGAACGAATAAATACATTTCAAACGAATGAATGAATGAATGAATGAATGAATGAATTAATTAATTAATTAATTATTTAATTAATTCATTCATTAATATGAACAGATAAAAAATGAATGAATGAAGGAAGAAAGGAAGGAAGGAAGGAAGGAACGAACAGACAATTGAACAAACAAATAAATGAATACAAACAAATGAATAAACAAATTATTGAATGAATGACCGAATACGAACAAATGAACGAACAAACGACCAAATGAATATGAACAAATGAATTAACGAATGAATGAATGATTGAAAATGAACAGATGAATGAATGAATGAATGAATGAATGAATGAATGAATGAATGAATGAATGAAGGAAGGAAGGAAGGAAGGAAGGAAGGAAGGAAGGAAGGAAGGAAGGAAGGAAGGAAGGAAGGAAGGAATGAACGAACGAAAAAACTATTTAACAAACAAATAAATGAATACAAACAAATGAATGAATGAATGAATGAATAAATGACAGAATATGAACAGATAAACGAACGAACAAACAAATGAATACGAACAAATGAATAAACAAATGAATGAATGATTCAATATGAACAGATGAATAAATGAATGAAGGAAGGAAGGAAGGAAGGAAGGAAGGAAGGAAGGAAGGAAGGAAGGAAGGAAGGAAGGAAGGAAGGAAGGAAGGAAGAAAGGAAGGAAGGAAGGAAGGAAGGAACGAACGAATGAACAAATGAACGAACAAACGAATGAATGACCAAATATGAACAGATAAACAAATGAATGAATGAAGGAAGGAAGGAAGGAAGGAAGGAAGGAAGGAAGGAAGGAAGGAACAAATTAATAAACAAACAAATACAAACAAATTAATCAACAAATGAATGAATGAATGAATGAATGAATGAATGAATGAATAAACAAACAAACCAAAAAATGAACAAACAAACAAACGAATGAATGAATGAACGAATTAAGAAATTAATCAGTGAATGAACAAATGAACAACTGAACAAATGAATGAATGAATGAAGAAATGAATCAATGGATGAACAAATGAATGAATGAGCGAATGAGCGAATGAACAAACAAATAAACAAATCAATGAATGAACAAACTAAGGAACAAACAAAAAAGGAACGATTGAACAAATGAATGAATCAATAAATCAACGAATGAACAAACGAACAAACAAACACAAGCTATAGCTGCTTTCTCAAACATTTAGTTTCAGCCTAGGCTATGGGTAACTGCTCTAAATTATGCTTGGCTAGTAGCTTTAGGTAGCAACAGTTACTAAGTAGCGTGTGATGGTAAACACTGGAGTCCGGAGGATGCTAGAGTGGATGTTATTACACAAATGTGTGCCATCGCTCATGAATTTTTAATGCACAATTAAACCATGCGATTAGTACAGCTGTGTGATATTTGCATTTGCAGAGCAGCGGGGTCTCTGGTAATAGCTATAATTCCAGCACGGAGAGTGAGGAAAGGGGGAGGATTGTAGCGTAGAAGGGGTTTAGCGGAGGAGGAACTGCATGTTAAAGCCTGTCATTATATGTTTGTCCATCCACATCCTCTCACCCGGTTTCCCCTGCTTCTCTTCAGCTGCATGTCTTTATGGAGACTCTAGGGCACTTAATAGTGGTCATCACCATCAGTCTTGTGGAGGATGAGGTTAACAGACTACAGTAGACACTTTAGAGACTTCCATCCAGTTTGCATGGCTACTTGGGCAGCTAGTTTGTTTGTGGGGCTATAAAAGTGCCAATATTAAGTTGTTTTATGAGTACATCATTTCATTTCTGTGGTATAGCAGAATATATTTACATCATTTAAACTTCAATACAACCTCTTCCCCCATGCACTGTCTGGAGTTCTGGCCTCTTTCAATTCCATATATATATATAAAGCTTCTGGCATGATAGATCTGCTGACTCGGTCTGTTCTGATTGGTCATCTGGTCCCAATCTGTTCTCATTGGTCTGCTGGCTCAGCTTTCTCTGATTTGTCATCCAATCAGCACATCCAGTCTGTTATGATTGGTCTGATGCGATTGGTCAGATGGTGTCAAACTGTTGTGATTGGTCAGGTTGGTGTGGTCCATTCTGATTGGTCATCTGGACCCATTCTGTTCTGATTGGTCCACTGACTTAGTTTTCTCTGATTTGTCATCCAATCAGCACATCCAGTCTGTTATGATTGGTCTGTTGTGATTAGTCAGATGATCTCAGACTGCTGTGATTGGTCAG
The DNA here is from genome assembly GCA_903798195.1 of Danio kyathit. Classification (NCBI taxonomy): domain Eukaryota; kingdom Metazoa; phylum Chordata; class Actinopteri; order Cypriniformes; family Danionidae; genus Danio; species Danio kyathit. Next base: position 5,252,482 of record LR812522.1, on the reverse strand, counting down.
GATGGTGTAGTCTGTTCTGATTGGTCATCTGGCCCCATTCTGTTCTGATTGGTCCGCTGGCTCTGCTTTTTTTGATTCGTCCTCTGATCAGCACATCCAGTCTGTTATGATTGGTCTGATGTGATTGGTCAGATGATCTCAGACTGCTGTGATTGGTCAGGATGGTGTAGTCTGTTCTGATTGGTCATCTGGCCCCATTCTGTTCTGATTGGTCCGCTGGCTCTGCTTTTTTTGATTCGCCCTCTGATCAGCACATCCAGTCTGTTATGATTGGTCTGATGTGATTGGTCAGATGGTCTCAAAAAGTTGTGATTGGTGAGATTGGTGTAGTCTGTTCTGATTGGTCAGCTGGATCAGTTTTCTCTGATTTGCCATCTGATCAGCACACCCAGACTGTTATGATTGGTCTGATCTGATTGGTCAACTGGCTCAGTCTTCTCTGATTGGTCAGATTGGTGTAGTCTGTTCTGATTGGTCATCTGGTCCCATTCTGTTCTGATTGGTTCGCTGGCTCAGTTTTCTCTGATTTGTCATCTGATCAGCCCATCCAGTCTGTTATGATTGGTCTGATGTAATTGGTCAGATGGTCTTAAACTGTTGTGATTGGTCAGGTTGGTGTAGTCTGTTCAGATTAGTAATCTCTCCCATTGGGTTCTGATTGGTCCGCTGGCTCAGCTTTGTCTGATTTGTTATCCAATCAGCAGATCCAGTCTGTTCAGGTTAGTGTAGTCTATTCTGATTGGTCAACTGGCTCAGTCTTCTCTGATTGGTCAGATGACCCAAATCTGCTGTGATTGGTCAGGTTGGCTTAATTTGTTGTGATTGGTCAGACAGTTTAATCTGCTCTGATTAGTTAGTTTGATCTAGTCTGCTCTGATTAGCTGGTCAGCTAGCTAAGCATGTTGTGATTGGCCAGATGAATCAATCTACAGTAGTGTAAAAATTGGTCAGCTTATCCAGCATGTTGTCATTGGTCAGATAGCTCCATGCTGTGATTGGCTAACTGACTCAGTTTACTCCTATTATTCAGCTCATCCAGTCTGTTGACTCAGTCTGTTGTGATTGGTCAGATGGACTCAGTCAGAGCCTGCTGTGATTAGTTGGGTTGGCATAGTCTATTGTGATTTGTCAGATAGTTTACTCTGCTCTGATTAGTGAGTTTAGCATAGTCTGTTCTGATTGGTCAGCTGGCTCAGGCTGCTGTGATTCGTCAGTTGATTCAGCCAGTCTGCTGTTACTGGTCAGCTCGTCCAGTCTGTTGTCAATGATCAGAAGGCTTAGTCTGAACTTACTGGTCAGTTGGCTCAATCTGCAGTGATTGTCAGCTGGCCACATAAGATGTGTTTTCTGCTTGGAAATTCGTTTGTTTGATTTAAACAGTTGATGTATTTACTGTGATTAGCTATCATTGCTCTCAGGTCAAAGTTTTTTACAGAAAAAAAGAAAATAAGGTGTAGTTTTGCACTGAAAACCACAAGCCAAAGTAGAGCAATTGCTAAAGTCAAGACTGTGTTTCACTCTGTTGGTTTTTCTGCAAGACTCTGCTAATTCTCTCAGTGCTGCGTGGACAACAAACACTTGTGTCCCAGTGGTCAGTCTACATCGCCTTTGCCCTCTGTGAGCAATGTCAACATCCACTGAACAGACAGAAAACAGCTGAACACTCCTGGTCCCGAGCACCAACAAAACATCCATGACATTTTGGTCAATACGTGAAAGAGCAGAGAGCCACCAGGGCACCCGGTGGTTCAGAAACACTACAGTACGAAAACCAGCATAATCCTCGCTCATCCTGAGTTTAACAACTGAGAATTAATTAAACGGATTCAACTTCTGCACACGTTGAGCAGATAAGAATGAGCAAGATAAGAATAATAATGTGCTTCCCCTGCTTAACCGAGACTGGAATATAATACACGACTTTTAAAATCGGACATGCTTATAATGCAACACTATCATTCACTTGCTGACTTTAGGGATAGTTCGAAAATAATGCATCATACACAAAACAACGAGTCGTTCTGAACACAACACAATCAATTTAGGGCTGTATGATTAGTCAGAGGAGATTGAGATGAACAAGCTGACATGTGTTTGTGATCAGCAGTAAATCTCCAGCATGTGCTTTCAGATCTATTGAAATCACACACCTATCTTTTTGTATTGTGTCCAAGCGGCAACCTCCCCCTCTACCTCATGAACCAAATACAGAAGTAACTGCAATTTATCGAAATTCCGCTAGTCCTGGCTCCATAATGAAGCAGATTTCTATTGAGCCAATTGTTAAAATGGCCAAATTTACAGCAGAAAAAAAGGTGTTTAAAGCCTGGTACAAAGAACGATTTTGGTTCATATAGCTAATATTAACTTTCATGACAACTGTGAGGGGGTGAATTTTTTATAACTCATCTGTTTCCTTTATATTAGGTTATATTAAGTTTGCATAATTAAGGGCGTGGCCACTTGAGTGACAGCTACAGTGGGTCTCGCTGGTTGCCGTCACTTCACCTCAGCTGATTCCAGCTGATTAGCCGCTGAACTCGGCATATACATCGTATTTTTGTGTTGTTTTATGTGGCTTTACACAGTCAGTTGCTTTTTGAAACTATTTCTTACAATTATCAGATGATATGGCATGCTGTGTGGACTTAATTGTACTTTCAAACCATTCACATGGCCTCCATTTCCCAGGTGAGTGAAATTATATACTTATATACCATCTCTTTAAATGTATTTGTTTTATTTGAGATTATTTAGCTTTTATAATTTTCTTTAGACCTGTAATGCACTCCAAAATCTGTCAGATTGATTAGCTGTAGGCTATTGAACAGTCATCTGAAGCGTTGTCATACAGTGTTATCCCTGGATTTCATAAATAGCCTTGCATTTACAAACACAGACTACATTTTAAGTGTTTTGGAAGTAATTTGCGTTTACCTCCTGTAGAAAAACATCATAAGAACAATGTTTAATGGCTCAATGTGTTACAACAGTGTTTTTAAAAGACTAAACACTTTATTGATATAGTGTACAACCAAGCACATGTGTTCAGAACACAAACGAATCGCAGGTAATGAAGTAACTTTGCCCTTGTTTGGTATCCCCCGGTCGGTGCAATGACGTGCAAACAAAATGGCGACGGTTGGCTCCGCCTATTTGTAGCTTCTTTTGCATTCTTCAGAAACCTATGGGTGACGTCACAGGTACTACGTCCATATCTTTTACAGTCTATGATTGTACAATAAATACTTAAAGACACTTTCCAAAATCTGCCTGACAACCTCAAAACATTATGCAGTTCTGAGTGTGCCTCGCACAGGTGAGTGGGCTTGACAAACCACATGTAGAAAATAAACACTTTCATCTCCAACACAATAACCCAAGGGTTCCCAAACTTTTCAGCCCATGATTCCCAAATAAAAAGTGTCAGGCACTCGCAGGCATCCTCAGAGGTGGTTATAAATATACTAATGTTAAATATACGCACCAATAGGCCTATATAAACACAAGCATATTGACAACACAAAAAATTCCATGTATTTTCTATAGTAAATTTGTTTAATTTCAACATGATAAGAACTAATAAGAAGGAACGGCACAATGTTTGCAACACAACAAGTATATTATTGGTTTATTTTTAGAGACCGCCACTCGGAGATCATCCTCCACATTCAGTTGTCATCTGTATTTATTTATAATGTGTTATCATTTTTTAAATTGTTATACATTTATAATGTGTATGTGAGTGCCGAAAAGGTGTCTGAAAGCGCATCATAGTGTTTAAAAAACATTTGATCTGCTGCAACTAATGTTATTGCTGTCTTGTTAATCTAACTAACATAATCACTCCAGGGGTCACAATCCAATGTAAAAAAATAATCAAAAGGCTGATTATTTTTGAACACATTTTTTGTGGATAAAATACGGCACTACTAATCATTTAATAATATTTATTTGATTTTTAGAAATCAGCAAGCTACCCCCATTCACTGTTGTGTGACCCCCCACTTTGGGAACCATTGCTATTGCTATTTTTGGACATTTGCACTAGACACTTTCTTACAACCGCTCTATAACTCTCTGAAAAAAACTTTGTGCATTTATGAAGTGTGCTTCACATAGGTGAGTGGGCTTGACAAACCACCTGTAGAAACACTCATCTCACTCTATAAAAACACTCCCCCCTTTTTACTTTAGCACTTAATTCTCTGAGCACTAAGAGTTTCTCTGTATAATTACCACTGTTTTGTGTGTGTTGCATCTTCTTGTTGAATCGCTGAAGGCCTCTTCAATAGTAAGTCACTTAGGATAAAATCATCCGCTAAATGACTAGATGTAAATGTAAACCCATATGCTTAATCTTGGAAATAAGCCACATATCAAAATAGCACCTGCTCACTTTATTGACTATATAAAATAGATCATTTAAGCTTAAGGAAGCTCAATAATAAATAGACATGACAACATTTGAAGAGTGTGCTCAGTGAAGCAGCTAGCCTCCCTAACAAATGTAAAACACAACACCTCTCTTCATGCTGGTTTGGGGAAAATTGTCAAACATAATGAGTCTTAGCTTACTGTAATGTTACTGTAAGAATGGGATTTAACTACAGCGGTTCAAACTGTGGTTTTGCCGAATGACTAATAAGTTATCAGTATGATGGTGAAAAACATGTACATTTCTAGTCAAAGCATCCTTCTGTAATCTTATACCAAACATGGAAATAAGGGCAGTATTAATAGCTAAAAATGTGGGAGAGCGTTGCCATTATCCCAGCAGGCACACAACATCATAAGACGTTAATATAAGGTTATATTTAGGTCATGATGTCAGGTGACCAAAATTCAATGTCTAGCCAGTGTCTAAGGACAACGTTATTTTGATGTCCAATAACGACGTCAAATTACGTTGATATTTGGTTGAGTTTAGGTTGTTTTGGAAAGTGACCAAAATCCAACGTCTGATAGATGTCATAGTGGTAACGTCCACACAACGTCAAGGTGTAACATGATTAGAGGTTGATATTTGGTTGGTTTTAGGTTGGACGTTGGACATTGACATCGGCCTGACGTTGGGTTTGACGTCAACCCGATTTTCATATCCAAACAAAATCCAACGTCCCCATGAGGTTGGGGTACAACGTCAATATGACGTCATGTTGACATCCTGTGCCTGCAGGGATGTGATTATATTGTACTGCAATATGGAGCAATTAAGAGTTGATGTTAAATCAAAAGTAATTTACAGAATACTTGAAAATTAAATGATTTAATGACAATAATTCTGTATGGTTACAACTGAATTAGCTACAAAATAACTGTATAAAATGATAAAGCATGAAATGATAAAAAATATGATAGTATTTGTACCCAGCTTAAATGTAAAATAAGGTTACCTGAGAGAGAAGGAGAGACAGGGGGAGAGAGAGACAAAGAACAGAGAGTAGGCCTCAAAGAGAGGCTGATAGCAGTAGAGTCAGAGAAGACCGACTCCAGAGGAGGAAAGGAGCAGAGCAAGAAAAGAGCTATAGCAAAGTTTACCACCTATTTTGTATCTTTCTTGACCATGTGACCAAAGCCCAAATACTGAGACATACAAACTGACCAATCAACATGTGACCACATCGTAAAACCCCCAAAGTTTACACACATCTTAACCAGGCCTTGATGTTATCAGTATCTGCCTTTGGAATCTGTATGGACCTTCTTGGCAAAAAAGGGCGTGATCACATTAGGTACAATTGCATTGAACCGTGCTGAAACACTCTCCTCTCCCCTCGTACTGTATTTTGCCTTCCGAACAGGAGCACGCTTACGTCATTGATGATGCGACTGTTCAGTTTACAGGAAGTGAGGCGCTCTGGCACAGTGGACATTGCTTTAGTCATATCGTTTTGTATTATTTTATGTAGTTTGATATGCAGTGTCACGCATTAAAATATTTTGCAGGAAAGATCCACCACTTTTGACCCTCATAAATTATCATTAAAGTCCTCCTGCTGCACGTATTAGGAGGTTTGCTGAAGGTTCAGCTGTCGTGCAGCCAACGGTTTGCATCTTTAATAAATTACGACAGTTTGCATTCTTTGAAAAGTAAGAATGATTAATAAATCCATATGAAACAGTCCCTTAAAAGTGACATCACGTCTTCAGTTTGCACTCACACTACAAGTATACCGTGCCAAAGCCCAACCAAACTGCACTCTGGCACACTTCTTCAAACCGGGCCAGGGCCGGCCAACTGAACTATACCTGGGCCCGATTTGAAGCACTCACACTTGTCAAAACAAACCGGGAAACATGCCTGGGCACAATTCGGATAGCATAGTTTGAGTGCACCCAAAGACATGTTTTTCCATATAAACAAATGCATATGATAATTTACGTTTCTACATTATTTTGATGAGAAAAAAATATATAAAACCATACAAGAATGTTGCTGTTTGCCACATTTATGGTTGCAACTGGAATCGAGACATAAAACAATAATTTAGGGAATTCACTACTGTATTCAAATCAACTTTTTAATCCTTTTCAAATGTTTTTAGAGAGTTTTTTAAATATTTTTAGCAGTTAGAATCTTAGTTATGTCAATGTTAATGAAACATTCCATTTATCTATTTTAATGAGAATTACTTTTGAATGTTTTCTGAATTTTTCATGAATGGTGTTTCTGTGTTGGCATTCTGAAAACAATATTAAAGGGGATAAATTAATCATTTTAAGCATTAATCGCTATTTACTGGCTTTGTGTGAACAGCTAAAGAAACTTATGAGATTCCTCAGACTCCTAGGATGTCTAGAAAACCTGTATGCGAGATTTGTATGTGAAGGTCTCACATCTGTTTTGCTGGAAAAATCTGAAGGATGTGATGTTTACACTTATGAGAGCCACACATATACTTTCTAATCAAACTATTCTAACAGTGTGGTTTTAATGAGCTTATCTGTTCATATCATATCAGGATATTTGTATCATGCTGATCAGATTCCTTTTGAACTGTTTTCTCATGTATCTTGTGTTTACTTTGAAAAGAAAGAGCATAACACATGTTTATACATTTAAACATTGCTCTCAATATGAATGATGTCTGGATGTTTATTGCAAAGGCTTTTTTCAACTGCCTTGTACTTACAGTCTTCTCCATGATTTATGTTGTGTAATTTAATCACATATGGTCTATTTTACGTTATAAGTGCCGGGATGCGAATAAATGGCAAAAAAAATGCAATTCCACAAATGGTCACCGGTGTCACTAATAACCAATAAATTTGAAGGATATCTTGAAATACTGTATTCTCCATCAGCATGTCATGTCAACATTATGAACACAGGGATTAAACTGGATTATCAATTTTTTAATAGTGCTACCTCAGCAACCCTTGTGCTTTGGTACCAAAACTTAACACAAGGACTGATCGTTCCACCAGATCTGCAACAAATGGATGTTTGCCATTACCGGCTTTTAAAAACTGTTATGGACAGAGATCTTTCTTTTATGCATTCACAAAAGCCTGGAATGAGATCCCACAACATCTAAAAACAATACCCACATTAAGACTTTTTTAAAAATCCCATGCTCATCATCTGATGGTCAACTATCGCTGTAGCCACTGAGTTAGTAGCTTGCCTTCCTCTATTTTGTGTGTTTGGTGATTGTTTGTATTCTCATGTGTTGATGGATGAGATGACAACTGTGTCTGTATGTTTCTATGTTCTGCAGAGCAGGAACCTGCTGAAAAACAGCATTCATGCTGAGTCAGACACGATTATCTTTTAATCTTTTCCTGTTTAAAAATTATAAATAAATAATAAATGTAATTTAATCCGATACAGTCTATTTTACGTTACGACTGCACAATCGCAAAAACATGCCAAAAAATATAAGTAAATGCAATTCCCTGAATGACCACCGGTGTTGCTAATAACAATTCTAATAAACTTGACTTAAATCTTGAAACATTCTCTATGAGTATGTCATGCAATTTAATCCCATACAGTCTATTTTACGTTATAAGTGCACGAATGCGAATTCGTTTTAAAAAAATGCAATTCCCTGAATGGCCACCGATGTTGCTAATAACCAATACATTTGAATGCAATATTGAAATATTCTCAATGAGTATGTCATGTAATTTAAATCCCATACAGTCCCTCTTTATGGTATGCACAATGCAAATACATGCCAAAAAAATGCAATTCCACAAATGGCTACCGGTGTCACTAATAACCAATAAGTTTGAATTAAATATTGAAGTATTCTCTATGAGTATGTCATGTAATTTAATCACATACAGTCAGACGTTACGACTGACAAATACACACTAAAAAATAAAAATAATTGCAATTCCCTGAATGGCCACCGGTGTCGCTAATTGCAATTCCAATAAATTAGATAAACTCTTGAAATATTCTCTATGAGTATGTCATGTAATTTAATTGCATACAATCTGTTTTACATTATGACTGCACAAATGCGAAAACATGCCAAAAAAATGCAATTCCACAAATGGCCTCCGGTGTCACTAATAACCAGGCCTAGACGGAATCTGCGGACGTTTTTTGCAATTTCTGTGAAGAATTTTGGTAAAAATTTGCGGATTTCTGCGGAATTATTTTGGGAGTCTCATAACTAAAACCTTAAAATGTGAAATATGTGTAATTTAAAAGCTGAATAAATTCAGATTTACACATATTTACTCAAGTAAATAAACAGAATTAATGATGGGCTAAAAATCTGCGGAATTCTGCGCGCGCAGATTCCGTGTGGGCCCACTAATAACCAATAAAGTTGAATGAAATCTTAAAATATTCTCCATGAGTATGTCATGTAATTATATCACATGCAGTCTATTTTAAGCATGACTACACGAATACGAATACGCCAAAAAATTAAAATAAATGCAATTCCCTGAATGACCACCGGTGTCACTAATAACAATTCCAATAAACTTGAAAGAAATCTTGAAATATTCTCTATGTGTATGTCATACAGTGTTTCCTCTAGGATTTTTTCCAGCTGTGGCGGCAGGCCTTTTAATCTACCAACTACCTTTGGCGTTATTTCAATGACAAATGTGACGCAGTCGAGATCGGATTTGTGTAATACGAGCATTTTGCTTGCGCTAGGATTTCCTCTGTTCGTGCACAACTTCTTGCACATCCTCAAATATACGCTGCTCAAGTGCAATTTAGCGCGTTTACGTAGTGAATTTGTCTCCAACCTTTATTATATTTGCTAGGAATATTTATGAATGTCTCCAATAGACCTACAGAGCGGCATTAATGCGTCCTGAGGGAAAGTGAAACGGCTATAAACTCCAGCAAGATAAAGTCTTTGTTTGTTGTATGCAGAGCCATAGACCTTTATTTATAAATAAAGTATATCTATGGATACTGTGTTCATCCTAACTGAAAGCTCTACGTCGCGTTTGCTAACCTCACGCGTCATGCACCTGTCAGTCAGCATGTCACCGTAAAGGGTTAAACAAATGACGCATAGCACTCCTACGGTTACAGAAAGGTTTGCGCTGTTATAATTCACTTACCTTTTAATACGTTTTGGTGCAATTATAATCCACTATTTAAAAAAAACGACAATGTTTTAAATAAGAAGCTGTAATGTAGCCGTGGCGGGATGAATTTTGGCGTGGCGCCCCGCCATGGTAGAATGAATGTAGCGGAAACCTTGTCATGTAATTTAATCACATACGGTCTATTTTACGTTACGAGTGCACAAATGTAAATGCGCAACAAAAAAAAAAGCAATTCCCTAAATGGCCACCAGTGTCACTAATAACTAATAAATTTTAATAAAATACAAAAATCATGCTCAACCTTTATCAACAACTCTTCCAGACTGCATATCAGAGCAAAAATCATTCAAGTTGATTCTCACGCACTCTCTAACCAAGTACCCAATACTGGCTTAGTATCTAAAAACAGCGCTTGTTTCTTGAAGTGTGTGATTGGTTTAAAAGCATCAACGCATCTAGCCATTAATAAAAAAGCAGTCCTACCCATTTCTCTGGAGATCTGCACAAATGCTTCCACGCCGCTTTCTCCATAGTTTCCTTCAGAAGCCAGTGTGGAGACGTAGTTCCAGCCCATCGCCGTCACTATATCCAGCATGGCCTGAGCCTGGTATGAATCCGGTGGAACGACGCGTGAAAAGAAGTCGTAGCGGGTGTTATCGCTGAGCTCCGGAGCGGTGGATGCGTAGCTGATCTGAGGAATCTGCAGACGAAAGAAGAAATGCTTGTCAGAAATCACAGTGGGGGAAAGAGAGAAATTAATTTTGGGATCTAGTGTTAGGATGTCTTCATTTTGCTGAGTATTGCATGCAACGTTGCATTTATTTATGTACGTTCAGCTAGACTACTCAACAGTTTCTTTCCACAAGCTGTTAGAGCCCTCAACTTCAATCATCTTACCCCCCTCTGAAATATTATCCATAATTCCATCTCCCAAAAACCAGGACTCCTCTTTTTTCCTCCCCACGACACCACATGAAAACCTCAAAACATTGTGCATTTCTGAGTGTGCCTCACACAGGTGAGTGGGCTTGACAAACCACCTGTAGAAAACACACTCTTTCATCTCTTTCCTACAACACTTTCCTACAATCACTCCATATCTCTATAAAACCATAGTGCATTTCAGGAGTGTGCCTCATACAGGTGAGTGGGCTTGACAAACCACCTGTAGAAACAATCTTCTCGCTTTATGCACCAGACACTTTACTTAAACTCCACCTTACAATGACTCAATAATGAAGGCAATGTTTACTTGTGAATGTACCATACAATCATGTTGCACTATTAGTT
>LR812522.1:5204155-5239155 GCA_903798195.1 Danio kyathit | reverse complement strand
TTCTTTTTTTATTTTATCATGTATTTATTTATTTTAATTTATTTAATTATCTTTTTTATTATTATTTTTTCCCGTTTTTTTTTATTTATTTAAATGCATAAGCAATTGATTGTGTTAATAGTTAATTTTGTTTCATATTTTTATTATAATTTAATTATAATTTTTTTTTAATTTTTCATTATTTATTTAATTATTTATTTTATTTTTTCTGTACACTTGAGTTTAGGATTAAGTTTTTTGTATTTAATTGTATAAGTAATTGATTGAGTTAATAGTTTAAGTTGTTTATATTTTTAATTCTAATTTAATTATTTTTTTTATTTTTTTTAGTTTTATTTTATTTTATTATAATTTTTTTATTTCATTATTTATTTATTTTATTTTATTTATTTTTTTCTGTACACTTGAGTTTAGGATTTCGTTTTTTTACTTAATTGAATAAATGATTAATTGAGATAATAGTTTAGTTTCTTAATATTTTTAATTGTAATTAATGTATTTTATTTTATTTCATTATAGTTAACTATAATGTTGTTGTTTTGTCTTTTTTTTTGTTTTGTTTATATGTCTTTATAGTATATAGTAGCTTTATTTAGTAGCAGTTTATAGATTTTGTTATGATTTAAAATCGATTTTCAGCTTTACTTTTTTTTTTTTTTGTTTGTTTTCACTTTATTATTTTTAACTTACATTTTTTTAAAACACAAAGCCTGTCACCAATAAGACAGTAAAAGTGAGCTTTCGTGAGGTTTGCTCACCTAAAAAGGTTAACCGTAATGCAAAGCAAACTTTCATTAAGTATAGCAGTCGCGGCTTATGAATACTTCATGAGGAAAGGCTACGCAAATAAAACAACACCCGAGAGGCCCAGATACATAAAAGCAGGAGAAACAACTCCTCTTTTATTGCATAACACTTTAAAAATAAACAAATATTGCTTTCTGGGAAAAAAAAGAGGCATATTTTGAGTATAAAGTAATGATCTCCTATCAAAGCATCAACAATTCTTTGTTTATTGCGTGATGAACACACTGTATTTTCAGCTGATTAATTGAAGCACAATGCACCATCACTCAGTAATATAATAAACAGTTATACTAGAGTACAAAATGATACATAAGGGCTATAGTTTACAAGAAAATGCAGTCTACTATTTTTTATTTACATACATAATATTTTATTAAATTTTTTATTTATGTACTTTTAAATACTTTTTTGTTTATTTGTCTGTTTGTTTATTTTAATTTTATTTTTAAGAATAAAAATTATTAAACATCCTGTGAAATGTTTATTTATTTATTTATTATTATTTGTAATGTTATTTTTATTTTTTATTTTATTTATTTTTTATTTTTATATTTTTATTTATTTTATTTATTTTTTATTTTTTTTTATTTATTTTTTTTTTTGGGGGGGGGGGGGATGGGGGTTATTAGCCCACCTGTTAAATTATATATATATATAATTTAACAGGTGGGCTAATATATAATTTATAAAAATACAAAAATACATACACAAATAAATAAACATATACATACATTTCACAAAAGGGTTAATAATTTTTCCTTAAAAAATTAAAAGCATTTGAAAATAAATAATTGAATAAATAAAAAATAAAAATAAATAAATAAATAAATACATAAATATACACTACCGGGCAAAAGTTTGGGGTCTTTTTTTTTTTTTTTTTTTTTTAATGTTTTTTTTTAGAAAATTATTCTGTTTATCAAGGCGACATTTATTAAATGTAAAATAAAAATGTTAAATTGTTAAATACCTATTTATTAAATATTTATTTATTACTTATTGTATGTAGTTCAAATGAAATTACTCCAGTCATTATTGCTTTTATTACTATTACCATTAATAATAATAATAATAATAATAATAATAATAATAATAATTATAATAATAATAATAATAAATATTAGAGTGATTTCTGAAGGATCGTATGACTCTGAAGACTGGAGTAATGAAGCTGAAAGTCCATCTTTAAAATCACTGGAATAATTTATTAAATTAAATAATAAACTACTTTTGAACAGTTATTTGATAGTGCAATAACATTTCACAATTTTACAATTTCTACAGTATTTTAGATGGAATAAATGCAGCATTGGTGAGCAGGAGAAGCATATTTTAAAACATTTAAAAATCCTACTGACCCCAAACCTTTGACCGGTAGTGTAAATAAATAAATATGCACACATTTCACAGAAGAGCTTATAATGTTTCCTAAAAAAAAAACAATGAAGAGCATTAGAAAATATGTTCACCTGCAAAACTAAAAGTAAGTTTATAATTAGACAAATAAAATAAAGTTAAAACCCTTTTCAATAAGGTTTCAATATTGCAATAAATGCGGTGCTTTGTGTTCGTCACTTTATTATAACTTCTAATAGCTCATAATAATATCAGGGCAAAGGATGCAAAGCCATCCTCTGAGAACAAAAGTGCATATAAGTGTTTGCTTTTTACAGTTAATAAACTCTTAATCCTCAGTAATCCCCTTTCTCTACAGTTCCTCAAGCTATTGCTTCATTTAATTTAGCAAACAATTACAAAAGAAACTCTAAAGTCAAATCTCCAGCACATTACCGCTCCAGCAGAGGTGTAAACATGGCAGAAGGAGCTAGAAAGAGGACTTCAATATTGAGCCGAATGTATTTTGAGTGTTTGTGGCTTATGACGGCGGTGGATAAAAACACTTCTATAAAGATCTCAGCATGAGATGTTTTAAAAGAAGATCAGCGCGAATGATCCATGAAAATGCCACAACATTTGAGACATTTGCATGAAGAAATCATGTTGAACGGAGGGACGAAACAAACCCGAGGACATGAGAGATATTATGGAGAAAAGGAGATGTTTGTGATGAATTATGAGAGCATTTAAAGGAGACCTATTATGCCCTTTTTTACAAGGTGTAAAATAAGTCTCTGATGTCTCTAGAGTGTGTGTGTGAAGTTTTAGCTCAAAATAACCCACAGATAATGTTTCATAACTCTCTGAAAATGACCCTTTCAAGCTTTGATCATAATTGTGGAGTTTTGGTGACTGTCGCTTTAAATTCAAATGAGGTTGTGCTCTTTTCAAAAGAGGGTGGAGCTACAATTGCCTATGTGTCAGCATAGTGGCAGATTCAAAAACAAGACTAACGTCCAATGCTAATGAGGGAGAGATCATTACTAATGGGCGACCCACTTTTACCTAATAAACTCCAGGATACGCTTTAAAAATGACGTGATTTTGTTATGAGATCATGTGATGATAAAAATAGGGGCATTAATAGGTGGACAGCAATAATGGACAAACCAGCAGAGCAAGCACATTGTAAAACATCTGAAATGTTGTTTTAGTATTTCTAAAATCATTCATTTTAGTATTAGTAATAATAATAATAATAAGTATTATTATTATTATTGTTATTATTATTATTATTATTATTGTTGTTGTTGTTGTTCTTGTTGTTGTTATTATTATTATTGTTGTTATTATTATTATTAATATTGTTATTGTTACTATTATTATTATTATTGTATTATTATTATTATTATTATTAATATTATTATTATTATTGTTACTATTATTATTATTATTATTATTATTATTATTGTTGTTGTTGTTGTTGTTGTTGTTATTATTATTATTATTGTTATTATTATTATTATTAATATTATTATTATTGTTACTATTATTATTATTATTATTATTGTTGTTGTTGTTGTTGTTGTTGTTGTTGTTGTTGTTATTATTATTATTATTATTGTTGTTGTTGTTATTATTATTATTATTATTATTATTATTACTATTATTGTTGTTGTTATTATTATTATTAATATTATTATTATTATTATTATTTTATTTTTTTTATTATTATTGTTATTATTGTTGTTGTTGTTGTTGTTGTTATTATAATTTTTTTTTATTATTTTTTAATTATTATTATTATTGTTATTTTTATTATTGTTAATGTTATTATTATTATTATTATTATTATTATTATTATTATTATTATTATTATTATTATTATCATTATTATTATTATTGTTATTATTATTATTGTTGTTGTTGGTGTTGTTATTATTATTATTTTTATTATTTTATTATTATTATTATTGTTATTATTATTGTTGTTAATGTTATTATTATTGTTATTATTATTTTTATTATTATTATTGTTATTATTATTATTATTGTTATTATTATTATTATTATTATTATTATTATTATTGTTACACTGTAAGACTGTAAGCAGTAGTCTTACTAATAAGTGAGAGAGACAAGAGTTAGTTGTTGCTTCAAGGTCCTCTTTGTTGTCTATTATTACACATACACATTTGTATGTTAGAGTCAGTAAGACACTTTGAAGCACAAAACGATTCATAAACATGTTGGATAAAGTAGTACACATTGTATAGATACAATATAAATCAACTCACATCACAATAAATAAACAAACAAATAGCAACATGAAACCTTAACTATATGTACAGAAATGCTAGAGTCTTTGTCACAAACTGGCTGAATTAATATTACTGTGTCAGGAAGACAAGTATTTACAATTTACAGTAAGTGATATACACGAAACACTGAGTACATGAAATCAAATCACAGTTGAATACATGAATAAACTTCTATATGACACAGACATCTTAAAATTAATGATAAAATAATCAGTTAAAACTAATGATTTATACATTAAAGCATGTCCTGCTGAAAAAAACAGCATATGCTGGTAAGGTATGTTTTGATGCTGGTATGCAGGTCTTGCTGGTTTAAATGCTGGTCTTGCTGGTCTCAATGCTGGTCCTGCTGGTCTTGATGCTGATCCTGCTGGTCTCAATGCTGGGCAGGACCAGCACTCAGGCCAGCAAGACCAGCATTGAGACCAGCACTGAAACCAACAAGATCAGCATCAAGACCAGCAAAACCAGCATTGAAACCAGCAAGACCAGCATACCAGCATCAAAACATACCTTACCAGCATATGCTGTTTTGTTCAGCAGGGCGTGTATTATAGTTTTATTTTACATTTAGTTAATTTAACTAACCTTAGTAATAAATGAGAGAGACAAGAGTTAGTTGTTGCCTCAAGGTCCTCTTTGTTGTCTAAGGATGCACTGCAGTCGTCATGGTAACTCAACTCTCTCAACTGCCACTCAGAATTCAAAAAATGCAAAAAGGGGCTGTGTCCGAAACCGCATACTTCCATACTATACAGTACGCTAAAATCAGTATGCGAGCCGAGTAGTATGTCCGAATTCATAGAATTCGAAAATCAGTATGCGAGAAGTACTTACTACTTCCGGCGAGATTCTAAAGTGCGCATCCCATGCACGCTGCGTTATCCCATGATGGTCCGCGAGAGAATTCATCAATGGAAGTAAATCGACACAACTGACGCTGGTAGGTCACGTGACCATGACAAAATGGCGGATGTAGTATGTCCGAATTCCATTCATACTTCTTACATTCATACTGTATAGAACGTACTTTTCTAACGGTCGAGTAGTACGTTTAAATTCAAATGCAGCACCTACTGAGTAGTAGGCGGTTTCGGACGCAGCCAGGCTGTGTCCGCATATTATAAGCCTGCAAAATAAACTATTAAAAGTGCTGATGATTGTGATAGTAAGTGTTGTATTGTCGTCTTTCAGGTTGTATATCAGCTTTAATGCGCTTTTTAAATAAATAAATACAAAACAAAGCAGCTGCTTGCCATCGTGACAGCAATGAGATCCAATGGACGGCCGATCGCTTTCACTCCAAGATGGTGGAATCACATAAAATTTTAGCAAGTTATTGAAATGTTTAATACATTTTCTAGAATTCTTTATGTTTACAAGCATGTTTTAGCACGTCTAGCTATGTTAACATAGCATAACAACATCTTTCGGATGAGTTGTTAAACCTGGTCCTGACTCTCTGTAGTCATTAAAATCCCATGGCACTTCTCGTATAGAGTAGGGGTGTGTAACCTCGGTGTCCTGGCTAAATTACCTCCATCGGCCCTTACCCATCATGGCCACCCCTAATCATCCCTATCCACCGAATTGGCTCTATCACTGTCTCTTCACTCCACCAATAGCTGGTGTGTGGTGAGCGCACTGGCGCCGTTGTCCTGTGGCTGCAGTCGCATCATCCAAGTGGATGCTGCACACTGGTGAGTGGTGTGGAGAGACCCCCCGCCACCCTCATGATTGTGAAGCGCTTTGGGTGTATGGTCATACATGATAAATGCGCTATATAAATACACATTACATTACATATTCCTGTTACAAAATATTACGGCATTGCTAGCATGTTTCTGACAACATTCTGCAACAGTAATGAATACAAAATCTATTTTCAATGAAGCTATTTACATCACAACACTCTCCCAGAATGCATTGCACTTAATGATTTACATATTCTTTGTGTTTTCACATGGTAGAGAGGTTGTTATGCTAGCATGGATGTCAGGATTATGATATCTGATCATACGCAAACACGTGTGCCCATTCATTTGAACAGTTTGTGTGTGTGTGTGTGTGTGTGTGTGGTATCTGTTGAATAGAGCTGATAGATGTTCAACAGCGCTGCTAATTAACCCTTCCCCAGACCTTTATTGTCCAACATTCAGAGGCGTAAGGCAGACACGGACCCTAACAATGAGTGCAAATTCAAGCGTGGCCTTAAACACACACACATAACACCATGCAATTATAACGCCATTGATTCCTGCATCTTGTATGTCAAGATTACATGCATGTGACAACACAAACTGATTTCCTATAGAGTCGGATATATGTGTGGTATGAATAGATGAGCTGTGTGTGTGTGTCTTGTGTGTGACAAAGGGGTAAAATGTCATTGCTATCAAATGTCCTTGTCAAGTATGTCTTAAATACAGTTTTTTAATTGCAGAAGTATGTTATTACAACCCCGTTTATCAAAAATTCACAAGCACTGGTGCATATAAGGGTTAAAAAATAAAATAAAATAAAAAATGTAATTTAATTTAATTTAAAATATCAAAACCCTAACCCTAAGCCTAAAAAACTTACTTAAATAAAACAAAACAAAACAAAACAAAACAAAACAAAACAAAACAAAACAAAACAAAACAAAACAAAACAAAATAAATAAAATAAAATAAAATAAAATAAAATAAAATAAAATAAAATTAAATTAAATTAAATTAAATAAAATTAAATATTAAATTAAATTAAATTAAATTAAATTAAATTAAATTAAATTAAATTAAATTAAATTAAATTAAATTAAATTAAATTAAATTAAATAATAAAGTAAAAACCCTAATAAATAAATAAATAAATAAATAAAAGTTTTAAGAAATTAATAGACTATTTTTTAGACAAACCTCACCCCCAGCCATTAATGCCACACAGTGATGACAATAAAACAACAGGGGCCCAGAGAACTGAATGTCCCCCAGTAACTGGTCATTTGCCCGCTGATGAGCCGCATCTCTTACACTGATGATGCCACCCGTGGGTGAAGCTGCAGAACACAATGCCCTCAGTCCACAGCGGGATGCACAGCCTGCTCAGGTGCCACACACACGCCTATCAGACACCCTCATCCATCAACGAGACGTCCCGACAGACTGAAGGACGGCACTGACAGATCAGCTGACGGACAAATCTGACCACTGAGATCACCATCAGCTCACACCAACACACACATATATATATATACACTTAACAGCCACTTTATTAGGTACACCTGTCCAACTGCTCGTCAACACAAATTTCTTATCAGCCAATCACATGGCAGCAACTCAATGCATTTAGGCATGTAGACATGGTCAAGACAATCTGCTGTAGTTCAAACCGAGCATCAGAATGGGGAAGAAAGGTAATTCAAGTGACTTTGAACGTGGCATGGTTGTTGGTGCCAGACGGGCTGGTCTGAGTATCTCAGAAACTGCTGATCTACTGGGATTTTCACGCACAACCCTCTCTAGGGTTTTCAGAGAATGGTCCAAAAAAGAGAAAATATCCAATGAGCGGCAGTTCTGTGGGCGCAAATGCCTTGTTGTTGCCAGAGGAGAATGGCCTGACTGGTTCGAGCTGATAGAAAGGCAACAGTAACTCAAATAACCACTCGTCACAACCGAGGTGTGCAGAAGAGCATCTCTGAATGCACAACACGTCCAAACTTGAGGCAGGTGGGCTACAGCAGCAGAAGACCACACCGGGTGCCACTCCTGTCAGCTAAGAACAGGAAACTGAGGCTACAATTGGCACAGGCTCACCGAAATTGGACAATAGACGATTGGAAAAACATTGCCTGTTCTGATGAGTTTCGATTTCTGCTCCGACATTCGGATGGAAGGGTCAGAATTTGGCGTCAACAACATGAAAGCATGGATCCATCCTACCAGTTCAGGCTGGTGGTGGTGTAATGGTGTGGGGGATGTTTTCTTGGCACACTTTGGGTCCATTAATACCAATTGAGCATCGTGTCAATGCCACAGTGTCCATTCCTTTATGTCCAAAGTGTACCCATCTTCTGATGGCTACTTCCAGAAGTATAATGCGCCATGTCATAAAGTGCAAATCATCTCAGACTGGTTTCTTGAATATGACAATGAGTTCACTGTACTCAAATGGCCTCCACAGTCACCAGATGTCAATGCAATAGAGCACCTCTGGGATGTGGTGGAACGGGAGATTCGCATCATGGATGTGCAGCCGACAAATCTGCAGCAACTGCGTGATGCTATCATGTCAATGTGGACCAAAATCTCTGAGGAATAGCTCTAGTACCTTGTTGAATCTATGCCATGATGGATTAAGGCAGTTCTGAAGGCAAAAGGGGGTCCAACCCGGTACTAGTAATGTGTACCTAATAAAGTGGCTGGTGAGTGTTTAATCAAGTTAATTGCAGTGTTAATTATAATGTGAAAGTGAAAGTGTGACATGATTATCTGCTTTAAAAATGAATGGATTCAAATAAAGAGCGAACGTCTTTGTAATTGGGTGAACTTGCAGTGGGCTGGTTACTGAGACCAAAAACAAAGACAGACTTTCTGACACAGAAGGCACATTTTTAAAGCAGAATAACTGACATTAGCATTGTTTTTCAGATAAACAAGTATGTTCCCTTAGCATGTTAGCAAACATATTATAGCATTTTTAAGCTTTAGAAGAGTCAAAAACTTAAATACAGCACCTTTTAAGATTTATTACATGCTTTCACTCTCACATCATGAGTCCTGCCAGAATCATTGATCATTTATCAGACAGAGTCGCTGCTCCTGATGTGTCTCAAATGTGCTATTATTGTGGCGACCAGAAAGAAATAACACAATGGAGCTCTGTAAGATCAAAGCATGTTTTAATTGGAACATCTGCTTTCTGACATCACTTGGGGATTATGATGCGTCACATGACACGCGTGAACCTCCGGGAGCCGCTAATAGGTGTAAGTGATGGCGCTTAAGATCATAAATGAAAAGACGGCTGCTAAAAATAAAAAAAAGATAAGCTTCCCATGAGGCCACTGATGATACATGTGTGTGACAGAGATAAATGTGTGTGCTGGTGTGCAAACAAGTGAGTATGATAACATGTATAGCTTATTACGGTCACACTTTACATTTTATTCCATTAGTTAATTAACTGTATTTAATAACATTGAACAATATTTATTGCAATAATTAATTAATTACAGTTCAACATTTACTAATGCATTATTAAAGTCTAAATTAATGCTTGTTAACATTCGTTAATAGACTGTGAGTTTATAACTATCAATGACTTTATTTTCATTAATGTTGTCAAAGATGAATATGTATAATAGATGTAATAAATGTTTTGTTCATTGTTTGTTCATGTTAGTAAATACATTAACAAACAATAACTAATACAAGCTTATTGTTAAGTGTTACTATTATCACTGTAATATTAATACAATACAAACCTTATTCTTTTTAAATAATACTATTATAGTAGTAATATAGTTTTGAAAACTGTAGTGAATAGCGCTCAGTATTTTTGACTTACACTAACTAATATTCATTCATTCATTCATTTTCTTTTTGGCTTAGTCCCTTTATTAATCTGGGGTCGCCACAGTGGAATGAAACCGCCAACCTATCCAGCACATGTTTTACGCAGCGGATGCCCTTCCAGCTGCAACCCATCCCTGGGAAAACTTACTAATATACTAGATAAAATATTCAAGCTAATATTAGCTTATATAATATTTTTAAATCATGCTACTCACCTTATTATAAAGAAAACGTGTCTTTGTTACACAGTCAGATGCGATGTGTTTAATTTTTAAAAAGTGAGTAAATTCATAGTAACTTGGAATTGTTTAACTTGATTTTACTTAATTTTTATAATTATGCGCATAATTCATTTACTTAATAATTTTAAGGCAATAGGTTTACTCACCTTTTAAAGTAAAGTCAACTATTCACTTTAAAAGCAATGGGTTTACTCAGTTTTTAAAGTAAAGTCAACTAATCGCTTTAAAAGCAACAGGTTTACTCAGTTTTTTAAGTCAAGTAAACTAATCGCATTAAAAGCAGTGGGATTATACTCACTTTTTAAAGTAAAGTCAAATAATCACTTAAAGGCAATGGGTTTACTCAGTTTTGAAAGTAAAGTCAACTAATCACATTCAAAGCAATGGGTTTATTAACTATTATAAGTCAACTAATCACTTTAAATGCAATAAGATTACTCACTTTTGTAAGTAAAATCAACTAATCACTTTAAAAGCAATGGGTTTACTCAGTTTTTAAAGTAAAGTCAACTAATCACTTTAAAAGCAATGGGTTTACTCAGTTTTTAAAGTAAAGTCAACTAATCACATTCAAAGCAATGGGTTTATTAACTATTATAAGTAATGTCAACTAATCACTTTAAATGCAATAAGATTACTCACTTTTGTAAGTAAAGTCAACTAATCATTTTAAAAGCAATGGGTATACTCAGTTTTTAAAGTAAAGTCAACTAATAACTTTAAAAGCAATGGGTATACTCAGTTTTTAAAGTAAAGTCAACTAATCGCTTGAAAAAAGAAATGCGATTATACTCACTTTTTAAAGTCAACTAATCGCTTTAAAAGCAATGGGTTTACTCAGTTTTTAAAGTAAAGTCAACTAATCACATTCAAAGCAATGGGTTTATAACTTTTATACGTAAAGTCAACAAATTACTTTAAAAGAAATGGGATTATGCTCACTGTCTGGTTCAGCTCAGCTGCCAAAACTGACCTCCGTAGACTACAGTGAATAGTCCGGACTGCTAAACCAATCACTGGCACTACCCTTTCTACACTTCAAGAACTGTACTCTTCCAGAGTGAGTAAAAGAGCTCGCAAAATTACTCTGGACGCCTCGCACCCAGCACACTACCTGTTCAAACAGTTACCTTCTGGTCTGCGCTACAGAGCACCAAGCACAAAAACAGCCAGACACAGGAAAAGTTTCTTTCCTCGGGCCATCTACCTCATGAAGAGTTAAATATTCCTCTACTGTGCAATAAACGAGCAATACTTTCTCATACGCACTTGTACACAGCACCTTATAACAATATACAATGCAATACTTTCTCACACACATTTGTACACAGCACCTTATAACCTGTATATTTATAACAAATCTGTACATACAACTCAACATCCAGATCCTGTGACTAACTGCATCTCTGTTTAATGTTTATCATATTTTTTCATATTTAATTTTGTGTTGTCACTTGTCACTTTATGTACACTGGAAGCTTCTGTAGCCAAAACAAATTCCTTGGCAATAAAACTGATTCTGATTCTGATTTAAGTAAAGTCAAATAATCACTTTAAAGACAATGGGTTTACTCCGTTTTTAAAGTAAAGTCAACTAATCGCTTTAAAAGCAACAGGTTTACTCAGTTTTTTAAGTCAAGTCAACTAATCGCATTAAAAGCAGTGGGATTATACTCACTTTTTAAAGTAAAGTCAACTAATCGCATTAAAAGCAGTGGGATTATACTCACTTTTTAAAGTAAAGTCAAATAATCACTTTAAAAGCAGTGGGATTATACTCACTTTTTAAAGTAAAGTCAACTAATCACATTAAAAGCAATGGGTTTATTAACTATTATAAGTAATGTCAACTAATCACTTTAAATGCAATAAGATTACTCAGTTTTTTAAGTCAACTAATCACGTTCAAAGCAATGGGTTTATTAACTATTATAAGTCAACTAATCACTTTAAATGCAATAAGATTACTCACTTTTTTAAGTAAAGTCAACTAATCACTTTAAATGCAATAAGATTACTCACTTTTTTAAGTAAAGTCAACTAATCACTTTTAATGCAATAAGATTACTCAGTTTTTTAAGTCAACTAATCACGTTCAAAGCAATAACATTACTCACTTTTTTAAGTAAAGTCAACTAATCACTTTAAATGCAATAAGATTACTCACTTTTTTAAGTAAAGTCAACTAATCACTTTAAATGCAATAAGATTACTCACTTTTTTAAGTAAAGTCAACTAATCACTTTAAATGCAATAAGATTACTCAGTTTTTAAAGTAAAGTCAACTAATCACATTCAAAGCAATGGGTTTATTAACTATTATAAGTAATGTCAACTAATCACTTTAAATGCAATAAGATTACTCAGTTTTTAAAGTAAAGTCAACTAATCACATTCAAAGCAATGGGTTTATTAACTATTATAAGTAATGTCAACTAATCACTTTAAATGCAATAAGATTACTCAGTTTTTTAAGTAAAGTCAACTAATCACTTTAAATGCTATAAGATTACTCAGTTTTTAAAGTAAAGTCAACTAATCGCTTGAAAAAAGAAATGGGATTATACTCACTTTTTAAAGTCAACTAATCGCTTTAAGGCAATGGGTTTACTCAGTTTTTAAAGTAAAGTCAACTAATCACATTCAAAGCAATGGGTTTATAACTTTTATACGTAAAGTCAACAAGTTACTTGAAGAAATAGGATTATGCTCACCGTCTGGTTCAGCTCAGCTGCCAAAACTGACCTCCGTAGACTACAGTGAATAGTCCGGACTGCTGAACCAATCACTGGCACTGCCCTTCCTACACTTCAAGAACTGTACTCTTCCAGAGTGAGTAAAAGGGCATGCAAAATCACTCTGGACGAATCACACCCAGCACACTACCTGTTCGAACTGTTACCGTCCAGTCGGCGCTACAGAGCACCAAGCACAAAAACAGCCAGACACAGGAAAAATTTCTTTCCTCAGGCCATCTACCTCATGAACAGTTCAATATTCCCCTACTGTGCAATAAACGAGCAATACTTTCTCATACGCACTTGTACACAGCACCTTATAACAATATACAATGGAATACTTTCTCACACGCATTTGTACACAGCACCTTATAACCTGTATATTTATAACAAATCTGTACATACAACCCAACATTCAGATCCTGTGACTAACTGCATCTGTTTAATGTTTATTATATTTTTTAATATTTAATTTTGTGTTGTCACTTGTCACTTTATGTACACTGGAAGCTTCTGTAGCCAAAACAAATTCCTTGTGTGTGTGAAGCACACTTGGTAATAAAACTGATTCTGATTCTGATTTAAGTAAAGTCAAATAATTGCTTTAAAGGCAATGGGTTTACTCAGTTTTTAAAGTAAAGTCAACTAATCACATTCAAAGCAATGGGTTTATTAACTTTGATAAAAAAGG
Organism: Danio kyathit; assembly: GCA_903798195.1. NCBI lineage: Eukaryota > Metazoa > Chordata > Actinopteri > Cypriniformes > Danionidae > Danio > Danio kyathit. The sequence goes on along the minus strand of LR812522.1, from coordinate 5,225,460 downwards.
CAACAAATTACTATGAATGCAATGGGTTTACTCACTTTTTTAAGTCAAGTCAAATAATCGCTTTAAAAGCAATGGAATTACTCACCTTAACTAAAGTCAACTAATCACTTTAATTACTAATTGCTCTAAAAGCAATAGGTTTACTCACTTTTTTAAGTAAAGCAAATTAATAGCTTTTTACGGTGTAGCTTCTTTCAGCAGAAATCAGTCAAGCACTGATGCAGGTTCAGACGAATGCATGTAGGCGACCATGGTGCAGATCAGCTGAAATCATGTGACACACTGAAATATAGCAGCTAAATCTTATAAAAATGTATAATTACGCACTGCACTGTTTGGGGAGGAAAAGCAGCCCATCACAAGCCACCAGGGGAAAATCATCTGCTAATAACACACATGCAGTGTGAAAAATAAAGCTGTAAATAAGCCAAAGATCAGCGTAGAGTGTGTGCTTTACAAGAAATTACTATTTCAGCCTTTCTACTTTCAAATGCCACATATAATAACTCAATGTGTTACCTGCTTATTTCTCTCTTTTTTTAAAAAGTCTTAGCAATTTTATGAGTTAATTTTATGCATCAATTTGACTTTTTATTTTAAATGCAACACAAACCTTCCTGCAGAGTTACACTATAAATAAATATCTACTAATTAACAGTTGGTTTTGATTCAAGTGTGTTTTCTGTTTATTTGTGAGGTTTTTACACATCCCATTATAAGAACTTCACAACTATTAATGACAAAAAAGTAACTCTAAAAGCACATGTGTCAAAGCCAGTTCCTGGAGGGCCGGAGCTCTGCACAGTTTAGTTCCAACCCCAATTGAAACACACCTGATCAAACTAATTGAGGGCTTTAGGCTTGTTTGATACCTACAGATAGGTGTGCTGAAGCAGGGCTGGAACTAAACTCTGCAGGGCTCCGGCCCTCCAGGAATTGACTTTGACACCCCTGCTCTACAGCTAACAAAGTGATTTTATTGATATGTTTTATTGGAAGAGTGTCAAAAAAGGTCACTTTGAGTCGGCGCCAGTGGTGTAGTGGTTAGTGCGTCGACACATGCACTCTGGTGCTCACGGCGACCCGAGTTCGATTCCGCCTCGCGGTCCTATGCCGACCCTTTCCCTCTCTCTGCTCCCCATGCTTTCCTGTCAATACTCTCTACTGTCCTATCTAATAAAGGTGAAAACCCCAAAAAAATAATTAAAAAAAAAAAAAAAAAAAAAAGGTCACTTTGTTAAATGTTTTAACATCAAATGTAGTCTGAGCAGAGATCTAAATTAAAAGCATAATTGAACAAAAAAACATGATTCACAAAATTCTCAAATAGTTCTGGTTTATTCATTGATCTTCATGTGTTTTTCACACTGCATCAACTACTCATATTATATTTTTTACCAGATGTAATATTCATTCATTCATTCATTCATTCATTCATTTTCTTTCCGGCTTAGTCCCTTTATTAATCTGTGGTCTCCACAGCTGAATGAACCGCCAACTTATCCACATGTGTTTGGACTGTGGAGGGAAACCGGAGCACCCGGAGGAAACCAACGTGAACACGGGGAGAACATGCAAACTCCACACAGGAACGCCAACTTATACAGCTGAGGCTCGAACCAGTGACCTTCTTGCTGTGAGACATAAATGCATCATCCGGGTTATTAAAGTGCACTTATTATTTTTAGAGTTTTCAGTGTGAACGCACTACTTACACTATTTATACTACAAAATGGCAAAAAATAGTGCATAAGTATGCGATTTTGGGACACACCTTATATCTGCTGATCTGTTATTATATAAGTATTTGAGCAGTACTCCAACAAGCTAGATATGTAGGGGAATTACCAACCTACGTCACACGGGTTCAACCATGCAAAAAAAGACCGGTTGCAATAGCAAACATATCGTGTTGTGCGGTAGGATGACAAATGTGAAAGTTCAAAAACCGTACACCACACTGCTTTTAATGCCAACCGCAGATGTCTTTGGCTAAAAGGGAGCTGAATGGAGGACCTAATTAAAAATGCTTGACTCTGCAGTTCTCATTTCATATCAGGTAAGTTCACGCTATGATGAATCATACACATTACTCGTTTTTAATTGCAGCAATGATTTTAGTAAACACAGTTAAATATGATGAATTAAACTGCGGACACTGAATGCTAAGAATGAAATGTAAAAATGTAAGTTCACATACCCTGCCGTACAGGTGCAGTTCGCTGTCAGAATGCAGTTGTTTTGCCTGCTGATGATTACCCAGGCCTTGTATAGCTCCGTCTTCTTTCCTTGTATTCGGAGAGGCAGAACCTCAGTTTTTAGCACTACATAGTTTTGAATCTGGTAATCATGGAGCATTATTTCTTGCACATGACCACACAGAACACAATTGTAGGCATTCAAAGACTTGTAGGCCTTTAACTTCTCTCTTGTAAAATCACTTGGAGTTTCAATGAGATAGTTGTATATTTCGGGCATTTCTTCTTATCCAATATCCATTGGGAGGGTGCTATCGCTAATGGACCTGTCAGACGAACGCCGTTAACGTTAATTTAGCCGAATCACTGTGCTTATCACTGCGTGACAAGCTGTTATAATACGCTGAAAGCATTTTGTAAATAATATATATAATATGTAATCAATATAACTTATCTCAAATACAACAACAAACTCTGTACTGCATCGGATGTCATTCCCTCGTGGTAAATGCTAGCACTCCCAGTTTTTTTCTGCAACCTTGATGCACGCGCATCCTGAATGTTTACAAACTGGTAACTCGTCTATACTGTGGTAATTTACCAACTAAATTACTCATTTCTCCTAGACTGTAATGAGGTCCTTTCTGCCATTTTATATAATTTACAGGGATGAATCAGTGACAATCGTAAGCCACTATGATTAACAATATTAAAATTTGTTAAAACATTCAGAGGTGCATGCATATAAAGTATATCTCCGTAATCCAATACTGATAGAAGTGTAAACGTTTTCGAGCTGCAAAGGAGAAACATTTTTATTTTAACAAAAATAAAAACCTAATGTGGCGACGCGGTGGTGCAGTAGGTAGTGCTGTCGCCTCACAGCAAGAAGGTCACTGGTTCGAGCCTCGGCTGGGTCAGTTAACGTTTCTGTGTGGAGTTCGCATGTTCACCCCCTGTGTTTGCAAGGGTTTCCTCCGGGTGCTCCGTTTTCCCCAAAACAAGTCCAAAGACATGCGGTACAGGTGAATTGGGTAAGCTAAAATTGTCTGTAGTGTATGAATGTGAATGAGTGTGTATGGGTGTTTCCCAGTGATGGGTTGCAGCTGGAAGGGCATCCGCTGCGTAAAAAACTGCTGGATAAGTTGGCGGTTCATTCCACAACAAAATAACAATTAATCTGTAAACTTTCAGCTCATAACACCTCACAGATCATATATTACATGACAATCTAAATGCCTTCATCAAACCTTTTTGGTATAATAAAAAAGCTTTTGTGTCTCTTTAAATGCAAATGAGCTGCTGTGCTCCACCCCATTCCAGAAGAGGGCGGGGTCTTTACAGTTTAGGCCAGCTAGTCATACAGCTTTCTAATATCAAGCATTCACAAATCATGCCGCATAGAAAGCTATAATTTAATCATATTTGATGACACTATGGCTTTTCTTATTGTAGTCTCTCATTTATAGTGAAAACATGAGAATGAATTCAACCTCTCTTATCTCCTTTGGGAAAAGAAAGCCTTAAGAGATTCATTCCAGCAGCGGTAATTGAAAAGATTAAGTAACATACTGGAGTTCAGCGGCGGTGCCAGGCACAGAGCTCAAGCCTGATGGATTTTTTTTAGTTATCAGGGGGTATTTGATTTGCATTGAGTGTCCGCGGCGGTGCCACTTTCAGCAGAATATGGAAAATTACACTTAACATGCTACATTAGACGAGGAATGGGTTTAATAAATTAAAGCACTGAAGAAAATCACAATTTATTAAAATGCAGGAGGCATCTATGAAACTGGTGGGGAATCACTTCAGCTTTACCAAGCAAACACTTGACATGTGGAGGGCAGTTTCTACCAATACAAAATTACACTAAATAATGCCCAATACACTAAAACATTCTGAACATCCTAACAACTGCATAGCAACACACTAAAAACATTCTAAACAGCTTAGCAACGACATAGCAACACACTAAAAACATTCCGAATACCTTAACAATCTCATAGCAACACACTAAACACATTCAGAACATCTCAGCAACCCCAAAAAGTACACTAACAATTCTGAACATCCTAACAACTGCATAGCAACACACTAAAAACAATCTTAACATCTTAGCAACTGCATAGCAACACACTAAACCTCCTAAACAGCTTAGCAACCACATAGCAACATACTAAAAACATTCTGAACATCTTAGCAACCAATAAAACAGAAAAATATTCTGAACATCCTAACAACTGCATAGCAACACATTAAAACATTCTAAACAGCTTAGCAACTGCATAGCAACACACTATAAACATTCCAAACATCATAGCAACCCAAAAAACCACACTAAAATATCTTGTACATCCTAACAACTGCATAGCAACACACTAAAACATTCTAAACAGCTTAGCAACTGCATAGCAAGACACTAAAACATTCTAAACACCTTAGCAACCACATAGCAACACATTAAACATTCTAAACACCTTAGAATCCACATAGCAACACACATTAAAAACATTTCGAACATCTTAGCAACCCATAAAAAACACTAACAATTCTGAACATCCTAACAACTGCATAGCAACACACTAAAAACATTCTAATTACCTTAGCAAGCACATAGCAACATACTAAAAACATTCTGAACATCATAGCAACCTAAAAAACACAGGAAAATATTCTGAACACCCTAACAACTGCATAGCAACACAATAAAACATTCTAAACAACTTAGCAACTGCATAACAACACACTAAAAACATTCTAAACACCTTAGCAACCATATAGCAACACACTAAAAACATTCTAAACACCTTAGCAACCACATAGCAACACACTAAAAACATTCTGAACACCTTAGCAACCATACAGCAACACACATTAAAAACATTTCGAACATCTTAGCAACCCATAAAAAACACTAACAATTCTGAACATCCTAACAACTGCATAGCAACACACTAAAAACATTCTAATTACCTTAGCAAGCACATAGCAACATACTAAAAACATTCTGAACATCATAGCAACCTAAAAAACACAAGAAAATATTCTGAACACCCTAACAACTGCATAGCAACACAATAAAACATTCTAAACAGCTTAGCAACTGCATAACAACACACTAAAAACATTCTAAACACCTTAGCAACCATATAGCAACACACTAAAAACATTCTAAACACCTTAGCAACCACATAGCAACACACTAAAAACATTCTGAACACCTTAGCAACCATACAGCAACACACTAAAAACATTCAAAACATCATAGCAACTCAAAAAAACACACTAACAATTCTTAACATCCTAACAACTGCATAGCAACACACTAAAAACATTCTAAACAGATTAGCAACCACATAGCAACACACTATAAACATTCTAAACACCTTAGCAACCACACAACAACACACTAAACCTCCTAAACAGCAACCCATAAAAAACACACTAATAATTTGTAACATCTTAACAACTGCATAGCAACACACTAAAATATTCTAAATATCTTAGCAACTGCATAGCAACACACTATAAACATTGCAACACTAAAAAAGCACATTAAAAATTGCAAACATCCTAACAACCAGATGGCGACATACTAAAAACCTTCTTAACATCTTAGCAACCTCATAGCAACATACCAAAAATATTCCAAACACCATAGTAACTGTATATGAACACACTAGAAAAACATTCCGAACATCATAGCAACCCAAAAACACACTAACAATTCTGAACATCCTAACTGCGTAGCAACATACTAAAAACATTCTGAACACCATAGCAACTGCATAGCAACACACTAAAAACATTCTAAACCACCTAGCAACCACCAACAAATTTTTTAAAATATTCTGAGCACCATAGCAACTGTACTGTATATGAACACACTAGAAAGACATACTAAACATCTTAGCAACCACATAGCAACACACTAAAAACATTCAGAACATCTCAGCAACCCCAAAAACCCCACTAACAATTCTAAACATCCTAACAACTGCATAGCAACACACTCAAAACATTCCGAACACCATAGCAACTGCATAGCAGCGCAATAAAACATTCTAAACAGCTTAGCAACCGCATAGCAACACACTAAAAACATTCCAAACACAACAGCAAGCACACGCTCATTTTTCTTTGGAAATCCACTTTTAATGCTAACACTGGCAGACTTCCAGTGTATTGTCAGAATGACGGAAAGCCTCACCCAGGGACAGGTCTCAGATCAGAAGTGCATTATGAAGGGTTTGAAAGAGGTTTTGAAAGTCTCCTCACACATCAATCCTTGATGCAGACCATTAGAACAAGTAAAACAAGAGGTTCATGGCCGCCAGCTCGCTCTCAATAACACTACAACTAAACAGTTCTGCACCCACAGAGAGAAATAACATCTCGGTTTCTATGGCTGCTTAATTGTAGTTCTTCAGTAGAGGAGGGATATCAGGGCTCCTGTGTGTCTCCAATATGGTCTTTCTGTTGTCAGATGAGGGCCGGAGCATGCTGTGAATCCTGCCTGCAGGGGACCGGTCAATACTCTGGAGTGTTTTTAAGCAGAAACACGCAATATTCTGAGCAAAGCATGCTGAGATGATCACCTCCGCCATTACATAAGTTTACACTCAGTCCGTCGCTATCACAAAATAAACCCTGATGTGTCTTGTGTTACACACTAAAACATTCATAACAGCATAACAACCCCATAGCAACACACTAAAAACATTCCTAACATCTTAGCAACTGCATAGCAACATGCTATAAACATTCTAAACACCTTAGCAACCACATAGCAACACATTAAAAACATTCTAAGCACCTTAGCAACTACATAGCAACACAGTAAAAACATTCAGAACATCTTAGCAACCCCAAAAACCACACTAACAATTCTGAATATCCTAACAACTGCATAACAACAAACTCAAAACATTCTAAACATCTTAGCAACCACAAAAACCACACTAACAATTCCGAATATCCTAACAACTGCATAACAACACACTCAAAACATTCTAAACATCTTAGCAACCACAAAAACCACACTAACAATTCTGAATATCCTAACAACTGCATAACAACACACTATAAACATTCTAAACAACTTAGCAACCACATAGCAATACACTAAAAAATTTAGAACATCTTAGCAACCACAAAAAAACCACACTAACAATTCTGAACATCCTAGCAACTGCATAGCAACACACTAAGAACATGCTTAACATCTTAGCAACTGATTAGCAACACGCTATAAACATTCTAAATACCTTAGCAACCACATAGCAACACACTAAAAACATTCCAAATATCATAGCAACCCAAAAGACACACTAAAAATCCTTGACATTCTAATAACTGCATAGCAACACACTAAAACATTCTAAACAGCTTAGCAACTGCATAGCAACACACTATAAACACTAAACATTCTAAACAGCTTAGCAACTGCATAGCAACACACTATAAACAATCTAAACAGCTTAGCAACCACATAGCAACACACAAAAAGCATTCCAATCACCATAGCAACACACTAAAACATACTAAAAAGCTTAGCAACCACCTGGCAAAATAACAAAAATATTCCGAGCACCATAGCAACTGTACTGTATATAAATGCACTAGAAAGACATTCTGAACATCTTAGCAACCACACAGCAACACACTAAAAACATAGCAACACTAAAAAAGCACACTAAAAATTGCAAACATCATAACAACCAGATGGCGACATACTAAAAACCTTCTTAACATCTTAGCAACCTCATAGCAACATACCAAAAATATTCCAAACACCATAGTAACTGTATATGAACACACTAGAAAAACATTCCGAACATCATAGCAACCCAAAAACACACTAACAATTCTGAACATCCTAACAACTGCATAGCAACACACTCAAAACATTCCGAACACCATAGCAACTGCATAGCAGCGCATTAAAACATTCTAAACAGCTTAGCAACCACATAGCAACACACTAAATTTATTTGGAACATCATAGCAACCCAAAAAAAACACACAAAAAATCCTGAACATCCTAACAACTGCATAGCAACATGCTAAAAACATTCTAAAAAGCTTAGCAACCACATAGCAACACACTAAAACATTCCGAACATCATAGCAACTGCATAGCAACACACTAAAAACATTCTAAAAGCTTTGCAACCACAACAACATAACGAAAACATTCAGAACACCATAGCAACTGTACTGTATCTGAACATCTTAGTAACCACATAGCAACGCACTAAAAACATTCCGAACATCATAGCAACTACAAAGCAACACACTAATAACATTCTGAACATCATAGCAACCCAAAAACACACTAATGATCCTGAACATCCTAATAACTGCATAGCAACACACTATAAACATTCCGAACACCATAGCAACTGCATAGCAATACAATAAGAACATTTTAAACAGCTTAGCAACCACATAGAAACACACTGAAAAAAATTCCAAACATCATAGCAACTGCATAGCAACACACTAAAAACATTCCGAACACCATAGCAACTATACTGTATATGAACACACCAGAAATACATTCTGAACATCTTAGCAACCCCATGGCAACACACAGAAAACATTCCGAACATCATAGCAACCCAAAAAACACACACAAAAAATTCTGAACATTCTAACAACTGCATAACAACATGCTAAAAACATTCAGAATACCATAGCAACTGCATAGCAACACACTAAAAACATTCCGAATACCACAGCAACTGCATAGCAATACATTAAAAACATTCTAAACACCTTAGCAACCACATAGTAACACACTAAAAACATTCTGAACATCATAACAACCCGAAAAATATACAATAATCGTCCTGAACATCCTAACAACTGCATAGCAGCAGATTAAAAACATTCCAAAAACAATAGCAACCCAAAATAACACAGAAAAAAATTCTGAACATCCTAACAATGGCATAGCAACATGCTAAAAACATTCAGAATACACCATAGCAACTGCATAACAACACACTAAAAACATTCTAAAAAGCTTAGCAACCACATAGCAACATAACACAAATATTCTGAACACCATAGCACCTGTGGGCTACTGTATATGAATAGAGCTTAGCAACCACATAACATTACGTAAGTCATTACATTAGTACATATATCAAATACATTAGTCAATACACTCAGTTTAAAGTATTAGGCAGATTTACAGGCGGTCATTTTTTTAATGAAAGAGAAAAATATACTGCTCTTACAATCAAACACTTAGAAAGGAAGTGAATAGAGACCCTTACTGAAGCACTTGAAGCAGAAATGTGAAGCTTATAATTTAATAAAAGCACTTATATGTGTTGGTCTTTTTGAAACATGCATAATTTAACCTGTATTTATTTAAATCATTATTATTAGCATTATTACAGTCATTCTAGGCTTGTGTTAATTAATGTAAGAGTTGTAAAACTGGATATAACTTCAGACAAAACAGTTATTTATTAAATAACCGGCAGCTAGCGCTCTGTGACTCTCACATGGTCGTCCACTGAAGCTAAACAGGGCTGTGCCCGGTCAGTACCTGGATGGGAGACCACATGGGAAAGCTAGGTTTCTGCCTGAAGTGGTGTTAGTGAGGCCAGCAGGGGGCGCCCAACCTGCGGTCTGTGTGGGTCCTAACGTCCCAGTATAGTGAAGGGGACTCTATACTGCTCAGTGAGCGCCGTCTTTCGAATAAGACGTTAAACTGAGGTCCTGACTCTCTGTGGACTAAAAATCCTTCGAAAAATAGTTTTCCCCGGCATCCTGGCCAAATTAGTCCATCATGACCATCCCCATATCATAATTGGCTTCTATAATCTGTCTCCTCTCCACCAATCTGCTGCAGGGATGGGCAAACTTGATCCTGGAGGGCCGGTGTCCCTGCAGACTTTTGCTCAAACACTACTCAAACACACCTGAACACACTAATCAGTGTCTTCAAGATCACTAGAAAGCTGCAGGCAGGTGTGTTTGATTAGGGTTGGAGCAAAAGTCTGCAGGGACACCGGCCCTCCAGGATCAAGTTTGCCCATCCCTGAGCTAGTGTGTGGTGTGTGGTCTGGCGCAATATGGCTGCCATTGCATCATCCAGGTGGATGCTGCACACTGGTGGTGGATGAGGAGATCATTGCCATTGTGTAAAGCGCTTTGAGTGTCTAAAAAAGAGCTATATAAATGTAAGGAATTATTATTATTATTATTATTAAATGTATTATCACATGTAAATGCTTCATATATCATAGTATAGCATTTTCACATTTATCATTGGTTCATATTGTAGTTTCTCAACCCAGATGCAATTTGAAAAAGACTAATAAGTGTATGAATATTCTGGTTGAATGCTAATTGAAGTAGCCGTCATTAATCAGGAAAATAAGTGTAGCTGTCACACAACAAGCTGACTTTTCCGCCGATAATTTGCGATTAAAAAAGGAAAGTGTTTTAATCATCTCCTCACTTTTGAAAAGCCCTGCTGTGTGTCGCCGGCACCAATTCCTCCATTACTATGATGAAAATGACACACGTAATTAAACTAAAGTAAGATAACATATATATATATTTGCAGTTTAGTATTCAGTGTGTCATTTGAAACTCTGAAACGTTTCTCTTTACACCTCCGCTATTGTCAATAATCCACTGCTGGGATTTTTGTTGGGCAAAGAGGAACACAGGTGACCTTCTGCGGCTGCTTTGAAGCATAAATGAATTATAAATGCTTTAGACAATAATGCGTTAGTCAAGTATTAACTATTAATGTTTACGGGGAGTCCCTGGGGTCTGCATTCAAAGAAAGCATGCAGGATAATGCATTCAGGACACTGGAAAACACTGTGCTGAGTCAGATCAGCCTTTAATAATCATTGTCTACTGTTATAGCTTTTATTTTTGTTTTTTAGGTAATTTTGTAATGTTACAAAGTAGGTATAGTTTATTTTTTATTACATATATAATTTGAATTACCTGACAAAAGTCTTGTCGCCTATCCAAGTTTTAGGAACAACAAATAATAACTTGACTTCTAGTTGATCATTTGGTATCAGAAGTGGCTTTTATGATAGGCAAAGGCCTCTAGATTACACTTATTTTACCAAAATAAAAAATGAGCATGCCTTGATTTTTAATGATTTAATTAGGACAGTAAGGTCTGACTTTGCTTAAACAAAAGTCTTGTCACTTAACGGAAATAATGTCCAGTATAGAATTGGAGGACTGCATCCATACATCTCTGCAATGACTTAAATAACTTAATAATAAAGTAATCTGTAATGGCAAAGAAAGTGTTGATGCAGGACTCCCAGAGTTCATCAAGATTCTTTTGATTAATCTTCAATGCCTTCTCCATCTTAGCCCAGACATGCTCAATAATGTTCATGTCTGGTGACCGGGCTGGCCAATCCTGGAGCACCTTGACCTTCTTTGCTTTCAGGAACTTTGATGTGGAGGCTAAAGTATGTGAAGGAGCGCTATCCTGCTGAAGAATTTGCCCTCTCCTGTGGTTTGTAATGTAATGGGCAGCACAAATGTCTTGATACCTCAGGCTGTTGATGTTGGCATCCACTCTGCAGATCTCTCGCACACCCCCATACTGAACTCCAAACCATGATTTTTCCTTCACGAAACTTGACTGATTTCTATGAGAATATTGGGTCTACGCGAGTTCCAGTAGGTCTTCTGCAGTATTTGTGATGATTGTGAGGCAGGTCAACAGATGATCGACCTTCTGCCACTTTTCCAAATGATCAACTAGAAGTCAAGTTATTATTTGTTTCTCTTACAACTGGGATCGACGACAAAACTTTTGTCAGGTAGTGTGTGTATATACATATATATATATATATATATATATATATATATATATATATATATATATATATATATATATATATATATATATATATATATATATATATATATATAAAAATCAGGGACTACACTAAAGGATATTATATTATATTATATTATATTATATTATATTATATTATATTATATTATATTATATTATATTATATTATAATAATCTTACATTTTATATAAAAATATTTTCTTACATTTTTCATTTTTTTATTTTAAGTACTATCTGAATATTTTTTTTTAAATGACTTATTTCAATTTTAATTTTGTATTATATAATATTTTTTTTCTATTAGTTTTTGTATTTTCATTTATCAAATAATTATTTGTTTAATTACAATTTCATTATTTAATGCATCTTTCCACTTGTAATGCACACAAGTGAGACCTGCAGGGCTATCTGCATTAAAATAATAATAAAAAAAAAACACTTCATTTATTTTATTTCAAATAGTATGTAAATAGTATGCCATTTTAATGTTAGAATATTGAAATTGTATGCAAATAGAATGCTAGTATGCAAACTAGTGCTTAGCATGCAAAGCATATGCAAAATAGTACCTGCTTTATACCTACTTCATACTGTCTAATTTTACAAAAGTAGTATGCAAAACAGGATGCAAATCAGGATGCACCTTCAATATTTCAAATAGCAGTCAGAAGATCTTATGAAAACTTATAAAATAGTGGCTTTTTTAACCAGCATGGAAAGAAAATGTTAAATATTTTAGGAGTTATTTAAAATAATTCTCAAATTACAATAAAACTAAACATTAATAATAAATTATTAATAATAAAGCTATTAAAATGGCTAAATATTTTACTGTAATAAATAATACATAAAAATGTAAAATATAAAAGCAACATTATTTATTTTTTACTTAATATCAATAATCAATTTTAATTTACTTTAATTTATTATTGGTCAATGAAATGTTTTCAAGCATCAAAACAATAAAAGTGAACAACAGTTTTGCTTTTTGTTTTTTAAATATTATAATATGCCCTGTTTAATTAATTATGCATGCATTTTTCTCTGAGAAATAAAAAAAATATCATGAATTAACAAAAATGCACCCCGTAATATATATAATTCAGTGTACAGTAGTTTATATAGCCAAAACAATAAATAAACATGCTAATTTATACCAAGAATCATTTTATGACTATTTGAATAAAGAAATACTTTATTTAAATCACAGGGAAACTCATTCATTCATTAATTTTCCTTCAGCTTAGTCTCTATTTCAGAGGTCACCACAGCGGAATGAACCGCCAACTATTCCAGCATATGTTTTACGCAGCTGATGCCCTTCCAGCCAATAGTATCTGGATGCTGCTTTTGTGATGCAAGCTGAGATTGCATCGCTCAGAGATGCAATGTCAGACACAATGCACTCAATGGAGCTAGTGACGTCACTGTGAGGGGTAGGGTTAGGGGTGGGGTTAGGTGAGTGCATTAAAAGGCATTGGATGCAGCTCAGATTGCATCTGCACCAAGTCTGCAGCCAGACCCCTCTCCTTCCAGCTGCAGCCCAATACTGTAAAACACCCATACACACTCATACACACACACATACGGACATTCATTCAATTTCCTTCAGCTTAGTCCCTTTATTCATCAGGGGTCGCCACAGCGGAATGAACCACCAACTTATGCAACATATGTTTTACACAGTAGATGCCCTTCCAGCTACAACCCATTATGGGAAACATCCATTCACTCATTCACACACATACAATACGTCCAATTTAGCTTATTCATTTCACCTATAGCACATGTGTTTGGACTTGTTGGGGAAACCGGAGCACCCGGAGGAAACCCGCACCAACAGGGGGAGAACATGCAGAATCCACACAAAAATGCCAATGAAATCTTGGTTACTTTTGACAGTGTAGTATTTGCTCAGGATCATAACGCACGACCTCAAGCTCTCATTAAAACAAAACACTCTCCTCTAAGTTCACCTAAGCCTTAAACTCCAGTCCTTCTGCAGACTTTCATCCATTTAATTCTACATGCCAGATCTCTAGAACAGGACAAAGTGTTGCTCTGTGAAATGTTCAGGGGCTGAAATGCCTGCGTTGTGGAGTTCAAGACCTCCAAATGTCACCATCCGTATTAAATGTCCTTCTTCGCTCAGGCTACACACGCTCTCTTTGCAATGCTAATGGCCGCCTGCATTGTTTTAAGCTGCATTATTTGGAGAAAACAACAACCACCTCTCCCCCCCCTCTTGTTTTAGTTGCAAAAGGACTGGAAAAATTCCCATCAAAATGACTCGGGTATTTTTTTTTACTTGTTTTTTTCTTTGGAGGAACGCAACAGCATGACATCCACTAGAGAGCTGCGTGAAACTCGGAACGAACAAACAAGACACCAGCTACATACGCTTGTGCAAAATCAAGACAAACAAAGCACAAAAATCAGCTGAAATTATGAGGACAACTATAGCAGAAGCAATGTAATATCTGCATTTTACAGTACTTTATACCATCTAATATTAAAGGGGAGCTATTATACGCCTTTTTACAAGATGTAAAATAAGTCTAAAAGATGTCCCAAGAGTGTGTGTGTGAAGTTTCAGCTCGAAATACCACACAAATAATGTTTTATAACTCTTTGAAACAGACCCTTTTAGACTTCAATCAAAATTGTGGTGCTTTGGTGACTGTCACTTTAAATTCAAATGAGATTGTGCTCATTTCAGAAAAGGGCGGGGCTACAAATGCCTATGTGTCAGCATAGCGGCAGATTCAAAGACAAGAGAAACGCCCTATGCTAATGAGGGACAGATCATCACAAATGGGCGTTCCCCCTCTGATGACACATACAAAAAGAGAATGTCAATCAAAGTGTTTCTGCAGACTGATTTCATCAAGTGTGATCATAAAAATTTTTAATTAATACATTTTTACCACTAGAAGCTGGTTATATTCACAGAAGACTGTTTAATCACCTTATAAAAGCGATTTTTACATAATAGGACCCCTTTAAAGCTTCACATGAAAAAAATTAGACTATTATACAAAATAATATGCATAATACTGTTGCGACATGCAATATTATTATGTTCCATGTTGCATAAGTACTGTCTAATATCACACAAGCTGCAACAAAATAGTATTAAGCATGCAAATAATATGTAAATGCAATTTAAACTCTTCATGATGTATATTATTACAGGGATAAAATGGACTTAGTATGCAAATGAGTATGCAATTCTTGCATTATACTTTCTAAATTAAGTCTGTGTGCTGTTTACAATTACAGACGTAACATGCAATACCACTTTGTTTGCAAAGAGTATGCTAGTAGAAATATAGTACTGTAGTATGGTATTATTATAGTAGTAGTAGTAGCAGTATGCAAAACCGCCAACTTATCCTATGTTTTACACAGCGAATGCCCTTCCAGCTGAAACCCAGTACTGGGAAACATCCATACACTCTCACATTGTAAGGAATGTAAATGTTTTAAATTTAAATTACTATTATTATTGTGTAAATTATTCTTATTATTATTACATTCACACTAAGCCGAAAAGAAAATGAATGAATGAATGAACATTCACACATACACTACGGCCAATTTTGTTTATTTAATTGATCTATAGCGCATGTCTTTGGACTGTGGGGGAAATCAGAGCACCCGGAGGAAACCCACACCAACATGGAGAGAACATGCAAACTTCACACAATGCCAGCTGACCCAGCCGAGGCTCGAACCAGCGACTTTTTTTGCTGTGAGGCAATTGTGACACCCCGGCTGGCTGTAGCTTCAATTTTAAATAAATTATTCTCTAATCGGTTGCATTTTATGTCGTGAATATACCCCTGTAAAGCATACTGCAGTCCTTTTTTGTCTGGCTTTCTTATAAATCTCACCTGTTCGCCAAAAATTACTAATAATCTCCCCTTGAATTTCTGACACCGGTGCATACATACTGTAATAAACGTGCCAGGCACTAAAGCTTGACAGGCGAAACAACAGTAACTAAGGAGGGCGGGGCTTAGTGAAGGCTAACTTTAACCTAATTAACCTCTTTAAGCCTTTAAATGTCAGTTTAAGCTGAATACTAGTGTCTTGAAAAATATCTAGTCAAATATTATTTACTGTCATCATGGCAAAGATAAAATAAATCAGTTATTAGAAATGAGTTATTAAAACTATCATGTTTAGAAATGTGTTGATAACAAATCCTCTCTGTTAAACAGAAATTGAGGAAGAAATATTAAGTAAATCAAAATTTAACAGGAGGACTAATAATTGTGACGTCAACTGTATATGAACACACACTTCTTAGTTTGTGTCGCCATCAACAGGTGTTTACACTCTTATCGCTTCTGATTGAAGTTTCCAAATGAAGCTGGATAATTAGGAAATTAGCAGGACATGCTCTCCATCCCTCCGGCTACACAGCTAAATGTCAGCCAAATGCCACTGGGGTCCATGCAGCGCTTTCAGGCTTATTTGAAGGAGAAATTTTGTTGAGTTGTGTTCATTTGCTGCACACAGCTTCACACTTGTCGGCGCCATTTTGTAGTGCTAGGAGTGTTAACGTGTTCATGCTGTGAAGCTAGATTTGTGAAACGGTTTGTGCACTAAACACTCACAGGAGTGAAGCAAAAAGAGGTAAACGTGCTAAAGCTTGTGTCAGCACTCACATTTCTGGTTCACACCAAGGTGACTTTGGATAGCCAACACAATCTCATCAATGCAATCTGTTGGCTAATTTGTAAAACAATAAAACTATAATAAATAAATAAATAAATAAATAAATAAATAAAATTGGTATGTTTTTGTACATTTAAAATTCAAAAAACTTTTAGAATAATTTGTCACTATTGTATATTTGTATGCTAGTTGTATGAATTTGTGTGGTTTTATTATTATTATTATTATTGTTATTTTTATTGTTATTATTATTATTGTTATTATTTTTATTATTGTTATTATTATTATTATTATTAATATTATTATTATTATTATATATTAATATTATTTTTATTACAACTTAATTTGTATGGTTTTGGACATTTTAACACAATTTCATTGCAATTTTTTGTGTTTTCTTAAACGAAACACTTTTTTTGCATACTGTTTGCGTAAATTTGCAATGTTTGAAACTGTAAAACTACATCCTAATTTGCATACTATGTATAATATTCATTCTAGCATACTCTTTGCTTTTGCATGTAACTTTTGTAGTAAACGTAAACAGACTTTATGAAGTAAATACAATGAATTGTATACTAAATATTATATTTCATACTAGTATTCCATTTGCACAATAAGTAAAATTGCATTTTACTACTGTAATAATATACCTCACAGAGAATCAAAAGTCAAAATGTTTAAAGTGCATACTATTTTACATATAAATAATTTGCCAGTTTGTATGAATTTAATGTTCTCATTTTTGGGCTTTAACTTAATTTAATTCAGGCATTTATTTTTTATTTCTAATATTGTGTATGATTTTGGGGAGATTTGGGGATTTTGGCTCAGGGGTTAGCACTGTCAAAAAGCCTGATAGACTAATTGCTGTGCAATAAAATATTTTTCCTACTAGCAAATAATAATTCATTCATTCATTTATTTTCTTTATGGCTTAGTCTCTTTATTAATCCGAGGTTGCCACAGCGGAATGAACCGCCAACTTATCCAGCACATTTTTACGCAGCGGATGCCCTTCCAGCCGCAACCCATCTCTGGTAAACATCCACACACACTCATTCACACTCATACACTACGGACAATTTAGCCTACCCAATTCACCTGTACCGCATGTCTTTGGACTGTGGGAGAAACCGGATCACCTGGAGGAAACCCACGCAAATGCAGGGAGAACATGCAAACACCACACAGAAACGCCAACTGACCCAGCCAAGGCTCGAACCAGTGACCTTCTTGCTGTGAGGCGACAGCACTACCTACTGCGCCACTGCATCGCCTGCAAATATTAATCCGAAACCAAATATAAAAGCAGACACTAACCCGCTATAACGCCATCACCAATGACTAAATCTCCAGCTGCGGGTGAAGTGTATTAATTGATCGCAAGTGCCCAGTTTGTGATCAAATCTCTGTTTTGTTCTGTTGATACAGTATGTAATCCAAATATTCATAGCTTGAAACTGATGGAAATATGACTGAATTGTGCTGCCTTTACGGACCCTCACATGGCTTGATCCTCGCCTGCCATCCCCTTGGGTTTTATGTTTTGGAAAAGTAACAAAATTTCTCCACCCAGTCCAAACTTTAAGGATACCAGGTAACAGATTTGCACAATCCATATGCAAAACACTTTGGAATAAACAAATAAGCCTTTCTCCAGAAGAAAAAATATTATAGGAAATACTGTGAAAAATTCCTTGCTCTGTAAAACATAACTTGGGAAATATTTTTTAAAAATCACAGGAGGGCGAATAATTGTGACTTCAATTGTATACATTATGTAAATACAAATGTGCATGCAATAAATTGCTTCACAGCACTAAAATTACTACTTAGTAAGCATATATGCTAGTATGTAAAATAGTACTTACTGTAGCATCCACAATAGGATGCGATCAGCAATTAACATGCTAAATAGTGCTTGGTATGATCACAGTATACAAAACAATGTAGAAATACTTCAGATAATGATCCGTCACACCACCTTCACTAGTGTTTGATGAAGTGATGACGGGCTGTTAACACAATAAAGCCCTTTTTACCTCAAAGCCCATTAGCGGGAAAACGAGAGTGAGAGAGAACAGTATTAAAGGGTGTAAAAGAGACGGTGTGTGAAACAGCTGCTTGTGTCGGACGTTTTAACACTGAAAAACTAGAGCAGGTGAAAGTCCCAGAGCGATCCAGTAACACAGCGTTGAAATGTCACTCCAGCCATGTTTTCTGTGTACTGAAACTCTCCCGGTTTGTTTTTAACATCCTTCAGTGGAGAGCTTTTGAAGGAGTAGCCAAAACAACAGCGCTTCGGATGTTTTGTTTTGTTGTTTTATGGTATGATTGTTGTTTACTGACATGCTGAAAGTGTCATATGCTGCACATTAGCAGTTAACAATCTAATACGGTAACACTTTAAAATATTGGTCCATTAGTTAATGTATTTACCAACATGAACAAACAGTTAGTAATACATTTATTATGGTATTTATTCACTTACGTTGGTTAATGTTAAGTTAAATAATGTTAGTTCATGTTAACTCACAGTGCATTAACTAATGTTAGCATGCACAACTTTGGATTTTAATAATGCGTTAGTTAATGTTGAACTCATTCATTCATTCATTCATTTTCTTGTCGGCTTTGTCCCTTGCGGGGTCGCCACAGCGGAATGAACCGCCAACTTATCCAGCACGATTTTACGCAGCGGATGCCCTTCCAGCCGCAACCCATCTCTGGGAACTTCCACACACATTCACACTCATACACTATGGACAATTTAGCTTACCCAATTCACCTGTACTGCATGTCTTTGGACTGTGGGGGAAACCGGAGCACCCGGAGGAAACCCACGCGAACCCAGGGAGAACATGCAAACTCCACACAGAAACGCCAACTGACCCAGCCCAGCCGAGGTTCGAACCTGCGACCCAGCGACGTTCTTGCTGTGAGGCAACAGCACTACCTACTGCGCCACTGGGTTGCCCTTAATGTTGAACTATGATTAATAAATACTTTACAAGATTATTCATAAATACATCGACTAACATTAACGGTAGCACTTTGTTTTGACGGTCCATTTGAGTATTAGTAGACTGTCTGCTTAATATCTGTTGATACTGCTCCTTCAGACATTTAACTGACTATAAGAAACCTTGCAAGTAAATGTCAACCCTAACCCTAACCCTAACCCTAACCCTAACCTGACAGTTTACGTATAACCTAATGAAAATTAGTTGGCATGTAGATGCAATGTAACTTAGACCCAACCCAATTCTGGGTGTAATAGGGACTAACCCAATTGCTGGGTTATTTTTTTAAATAAATCATTCATTCATTTTCTTTTCGGATAAATCCTTTTATTAATCAGGGGTCGCCACAGCGGAATGAACCACCAACTTATCCAGCATATGTTTTACACAGTTGATGGCCTTCCAGCTGCAACACAACTAAATGAATAGGACCAAATTTAAACCAATGTTTGGGTTAGTATATGTTTACCCAATTTGGGATTCAATAACCCAGCATTTCTTAACATTAAAACATTCAAATAGCAAGATTAATCAACACTGTAATCATTTTTGCTGATATATTTGATTATAAGATTATAATTAGTATATATTATTAACATTACCACTATAAAATTGACAATAACTACCTCATATTATTATTATTATTCATTTATTCATTCATTCATTTTCTTTGATGCTTAGTCCCTTTATTAATCTGGGGTCGCCACAGCGGAATGAACCGCCAACTTCTCCAGCACATCTTTTACGCAGCGGATGCCCTTCCAGCTGCAACACAACACTGCGAAATAAAATAAACTAAATGAATAGGACCAAATTTAAACCAATGTTTGGGTTAGTCCATGTTTTACCCAATTTGGGTTTAAATAAGCCAGCATTTCTTAGCATGATAACATTCAAATAGCAAGATTAATCAACACTAATCATTTTTGCTGATTATATTTGATTATTAGATTACAATTATTATATATTATTAACATTACCACTATAAAATTGACAATAACTTCCTCATATTATTATTATGATTATTCATTCATTCATTCATTTTCTTTTCAGCTTATTGATCTGAAGTCGCCACAGCGGAATGAACTTATCCAGCATATGTCTTACGCAGCAGATTCACCTCCAGCTGCAACCCATCACTGGGAAACACCCATACACTCCCATTCACACACATACACTACGAACAATTTAGTCTACCCAATTCACCTATACCACATGTCTTTGGACTTGTGGGGAAACCGGAGCACCCGGAGGCGATCGGGCTACCCACTGCACCAATGTGACGCCCTGCTGGGTTATGTTTTAACTAAAATTAATAGGACCAAATTTAAACCAATGTTTGGGTTAGTCCATGTTTTACCCAATTTGGGTTTAAATAACCCAGCATTTTCTAGCATGAAAACAATCAAATAGAAAGATTAATAAACACTGTAATCATTTTTGCTGATTATGTTTGATTATTAGATTAGATATATTAATATCATTACCTCTATACAATTGACAATAACTACATCATATTACTATCAT